>CAUYQG010294895.1:0-18362 GCA_963574415.1 Tarsius wallacei | reverse complement strand
ATTTCTAGTTCTTTCAGAAATTGCCACACTTTCTTCCGAAGAGGTTGCACTAGTTTGCGTTCCCACCAGCAGTGTGGAAGCTTTCCTTTTTCTCCGCATCCTCGCCAGCATCTTGCACTTCCACTTCTTAAGGACAAAAGCTCCTCTTTATCTCTGTTTCTTCAGCATCTATCTTAGCGCTGTATGTGTAGCATGCCCTTAATAACTTAGGAGAACTGAATTTTTGCCTCTTTTTAAAAAATATTCTGTTGTCACATCTTTTTCTGCTCTCAGTCACCAGCACACTGGGGGAAAGAAAACATCCTGTCATAGGCACAGAGCCTGTGGTGCTTTTTCTTTTTTTTTTTGAGTCGGAGTCTCACTGTGTCGCCCAGACTGGAGTGCAGTGGCTGCTCCCGGCCACCACAGCCTCGACCTGCTGGGCCCCAGCGGGACCCTTCCGCCTCAACCTTCCACGTAGCTGGAACTACAGGCGTGTGCTACCACACCTGGCTAATTTTTTTGATTTATTGTACAGATGAGGCCTCGCCAAGTTGCCCAGGTGGATCTTGAACCCGCGGGCTCAGGCAATTCACTCACCTCGGCCTCCCAAAGTACGGGATTACAGGCTGAGTCACCGAGCCCGGCCTTTGGTGCTTACGTCATAGAAAAGTAGTGAGAAGAGAGGGAGACACTTTGAGAAGCTCATGCAGAGGGGAACCACCATGCCCATGTAAGGACCGGTATAGGTATATCTCCCCAAAATATCAACTTTCTAGAAACAAATGCACATAATTCCATGCCAACACCACAGCACTTCTTCAAGGAATTGAGGCAGATGCTAATCATTGAAGGTCCAATTCTTTCACCCTAAAGCTTCTTGTTGGCACAAAAGATTTAACAAAAGATGGTTTGCCATATTGGTGTTTATGTTGTTGATGAGGGATGTGGTTCCATTCTTAGCTTATGGCTTGTTTTCCACATGTGGCCTAAAACAGAACAATTTTATTTAATACTTTGGGGCACTAAATATAATTGAACCATCCACTGATTATACCAGCTACTGGTTAGTTGTAGGACCATTTAATTCAAGACCTATTTTTCAGTTACTAAATATGTGGGTGAGCAAAATAATTACTGTCATTGTTCACTGCTGTGAGTTTCTTGTTTATTGATGCAGGATTACTAATATCTACTTGGAAGAATACTAGAGATGGACTCTCTGAGGGGAAAAGGGGTTTCTGAATGTCATTAAATTAATTTTATGTCCACAGATATTTCTCTTCAGGGTGTCTGTAATAATTATAACTTCGACTTTACCACTGAGTATCTCAGAAACATTCTATCGCCGGGCTCGGTGGCTCAGCCTGCAATCCCGTGCCTTGGGAGGCTGAGATGAGTGGATTGCCTGAGCCTGCGGGTTCGAGACCCACCTGGGCAACTTGGCGAGACCTCATCTCTACAATAAATCAAAAAACTTAGCCGGGCATGGTAGCGCACGCCTGTAGTTCCAGCTACTTGGAAGGCTGAGGCGGAAGGATCGCCGGAGCCCAGCAGGTCGAGGCTGCGGTGGCCGGAGCAGCCACTGCACTCCAGTCTGGGTGCAGAGTGAGACTCCAACTCAAAAAAAAAAAGAAAGAAAGAAAGACACCTGACTAGGGACATAGCTAGGGAAGACTGGTCATCAGGGGACTGCCCCTTCCCATGAACTTGTCCTGGTGAAGTCACCTTCCTCTGTAGCCTGAGTTCTCAAGCTCTTAGACGTGAATCTATCCACACTAGACGAGGACTCACACTATTGTGACTGGGGTCAGAGAAGCTGGTGCAGTGATGGGTGACACACTCTGTCTTCTGCCCAGAATCCTTCTCTTCCTCTAGAAATAGCAGCTCCCTTTCTCTAGGGTGGTGGTTGCCACTGAAGGTACATCAGAATCACCTGGAAGTCTCATGAGTCAGGCCCTCATTCAGTGCTTCCGAGATGCACCCACAGATGCATTCACAAGTTCCCAGGTGATGCTGATGCTGACCTGGGGACCACACGTGAAGGATCCGTGAGGCGGAGGTATTGATCCTTGCAGAAGACCCCACATTGTAATGAGCAGGGGATAATCTTTGACCTTCCACCTTCCACAAAGAACCTTAAAGAGTTTCTTAGAGATTTTTATGCTAAACCATGAATTGAAAGGTTGGATTGTCCTTGTCCTGCATCTAATGGAGATTTGCTGAGGAGGTGGGGTAGGCCAGCTTGGCCTGCAGTGAAGTGTCTGAATGCTTCTTAAAACATGCCTATTGGAAATGTATCTAGCTAGGTCTAACCTGTGCTAGATTCAAAGCATGTCAGTCTAAGCAAAAATGGCTATGCTGAGGCAAAATGTGAACTAAGTTCATTCTAAGTGTCTCAGGGTCCTTCCTTTTGAACTGGCAAGCCATCTGGAGGAAGTCAGAAGGTCCATAACAATGATCAGGAGGAAGGGGGTCCCTGCCTAACTATTTTTTCTCCTTGCAATATCCACTTCCGTAAATAGCTTGCTTAAGCCCCTGTTACCACCCGAGCTATACTGCATACACACAAAAATGTAAACTGCACGTATGTGGAAATGTAAACCTGATATAAGGCAAAGCTCACAAGTAGATAGGGTCCCAGGACTCAGGCATGAGCCCCCTGGATCCGCCGGCATAAATTAATTTGTGTTCTGCTCACATTCCAGGAGTGCCGCTCATCTCTCAACTGCGGGAGTCAGCTCTGCCGCAACGCTTTTAGCAACATAATTTTTTAGGGTATGTCCCAAATATTGCATGAGATATACTTATCCTTTAGAAAAATCAATTGCTGTTTATCTGAAATTCAAATAACAGCACATCCTATGCTTTTGTTAAATCCAATAACCTCAGCTTAGAAGCAAGGCAGCCCTGGGTCTGCGTCTCTGCCTGGTCATTGTCAGTGTGACTCCAGGCTGCACTTCCCAGGCTCCCAAGCAAGCTGGTCTGGGGGGTGGAGGTGCCAGCAGTGATGGAAGGGCAGGAGGAAGCACCCATGCATTCCAGGCCCCTCTCTGATAGCAGTCGCCTCTCTGCCAGGGTTCCAGTCTCCACTGAACAGTCTACCACAGGTCCAGGGCTTCCGAGGTGTGTGTTCTCATTTTTTTTTTTTTTTATTCAAGATCAGTTCTGTCTGTGATCAGTTCTGTCTGTTTCCGACTCCACAGAGCTGAAATCACTCTCTCTGTGCTTTGTGGATCTGGTCTGTCACCTGGCTTAATGCTTTTGAGATCCATCCACGTTGTTGCATGCACCAGTAGTTTGTTTCTCTTCATGGCTAAATAGTATTCTATTGTCTGAATGTATCACTTTTTTTTTAAAGTTCCTTCTCCTATTGAGAGGCATTTGGGTTGTTTCCAGTTTGAAACTATTATGAATTAAGCTATGGAGAACATCTGTGTACACGTCTTTGTATAAACCCATTTTCATTTCTCTTCGGTAAATATCTAGAAATTGAATTGTTTGATTGGACCTTTTTCTAGAGCTCTGCCATGCAACTTTACATGAGCACTGGCTTTCTGTTATGATGATACAGTCTTACGATGAGGGTACAAATCAGAATGGCAAGATCCTTTCAAGTCTGGGATTTCTCGCTTCTCTTGTCATGCCTGTGTCAGTGTTTTCTAACACAAAATTCTCCTGGTGATTAGGTATGCAGAGGTGGCTGAGTCGGCAAATCCTCTCCTTTCCCGGAACGTCTGCAAAGATCAGAAATAAGAAGCAAGTTCTCTCACTGCAGTGTTGCATCAATATATTTAGTGAGTGCTATTTGGGAGGTGAGCGTGAAGCTGGCAGGTTCCTGGGTGATGCCTATCAGCTCTAGCTGGGACAGCCAACCTGAAGGGGGCCTTTCCATTCAAGCCACCGTGAAGCACGCCTGTAAGACATCAGCCATAAGCAAGCCTCAGATGATGCAGTCACCCTGCCTGTGCCTTTACTGAAGACTTTTATAAACAGGATAACAGCTTTGAGACCCAGGAGAAATACCATGCAGTGGCACCTTACAAAATGAAGAAAAGCAATCCATCAACAAGAAATACCCATCTTAAACATAGACGCACCCAACACAGGAGCACCAGCATTTATAAAGCAACTACTAAGTATTGACTCTAACACTATTTTAGCTGGGGACTTAAATACTCCACTAACAGCCCTAGATAGATCATCAAGGCAAAAAATCAACAAAGAGATCCAGAACCTCAACTTGATGCTTGACCAAATGGACTTAATAGATACCTACAGGATATTCCACCCAACAACCACAGACTATACATTCTACTCACCACCACATGCAATGTACTCCAAGATCAATCACAGCTTTGGCCATAAATCAAGCATAAACAAATTCCATAAGGTTGAAATATTGCCACGCACCTTCTCAGACCACAGTGGAATAAAAACAAATATCAACACCAACAAAATTTCCCCAAAACCCACAAAGACATGGACATGAAACAACATGATGCTGGAATTAAAAGATTCCTGGAAACAAATGAAAATAAAGAAACACCTTACCAAAATTTCTGGGATACCATGAAATCAGTTCTAAGATGGGAATTTATATTTCTACAAACACACCTCAAGAAAATGGAAAGATCACAAGTTAACAGCCTAACAAATCACCTAAGGGAGTTGGAAAGACAAGACCACCAAACCCCTAACTTCAGCAGAAGAATCCAGATCACCAAAGTAAAAGCCCAAATACAGGACATAGAAAACAAAAATATCATAGAAAACATCAACAAAACAAAAAACTGGTTCTTTGAAAGAATTAACAAGATTGATGGTCCCCTAGCCAGAATGACCAAGAAAAAGAGACAAAAAGCCCAAATAAACACTACCAGAAATACAAAAGATCAAATCACAACTGACCCTGAAGAAATACAGAAGACTATTAGAGATTACTATGCACACCTGTATAGAAACAAACTTGATAACCTAAACAAAATGGAGGACTTTCTGACATCACACAACCTCCCCAGGTTGAAACAAGAAGACATTGAAACACTAAATAGACCAGCAAACAACCCAGGAAATTGACTCCATCATAAGAAAACTACCTACAAAAAAGCCCTGGACCGGCTGGCTTTCCAGCAGAATTCTACAAAATGTACAAGGAGGAACTGATACCAATCCTCTTGAAAGTATCCCAGGCAATTGAGAAAGATGGAATGCTCCCCAAATCATTTTATGAAGTTAATATCACACTGATACCCAAACCGGGTAAAGATCCAACAAAAAAAGAGAACTACAGACCAATATCCCTAATGAACACAGATGCAAAAATTCTCAACAAGATTCTAGCAAATCGGATCCAACAACATCTCAAAAATCATCCACCATGACCAAGGAGGCCTCATCCCCAGGATGCAAGGCGGGTTCAACATCCACAAGAGCATAAATGTAATTAAATGCATCAACAGATGTTAAAACAAAAAACACATGATTATACCATTAGATGCAGAAAAACTTTTGGTAAAATCCAGCATCCCTTCTTGATAAAAATCCTCAAACACCTAGGTATAGAAGGAAAATACCTCAAAATAATGAGTGCCATTTACAATAAACCCACAGCTAACATATTGCTAAATGGATAGAAACTGGAAACATTTCCCCTGAAAACTGGAACAAGACAAGGCTGCCCACTGTCACCCCTCTTGTTCAACATTGTGTTGAGAGTCCTAGCTAGAGCAATTACATAAAAGAAGGAAATTGGGGGTATCCAAATAGAAAAAGAGGAAGTTAAGGTGTCTCTCTTTGCTAACAATATGATCCTAAACCTCGAAAATCCAAGAGGATCTGTCAAAAACCTGCTTGCACTGATAAAGGACCTTGGCAAAGTCTCGGGGTACAAAAATTAATGTGCAAGAGACAGTCACATTCTTATCCACCAACAACAAGCAGGCAGAGAACCAAATAAAAACCACAATCCCATTCACAATAGCCACCAAAAAAATAAAATACCTCGGCTTCTTCCTAACCAGAGAAGTGAAAGACCTTTACAATGAAAACTACAAAACACTGCTCAAAGAAATCCAAGAAGACACAAATAAATGGTAAAATATTCCATGTACATGGATAGGGAGAATCAACATTGTTAAGATGTCCATCCTATCAAAGGCAATCTACAGATTCAACGCAATACCCCTTAAATTACCAACGTCATTCTTCTCAGACCTGGAAATTATCACTCAGAAATTCATATGGAAACATAAACAACATGAATAGCCAAAACAATTTTTAGCAAAAGAAATAAAGCAGGAGTTATCACACTTCCAGACTCCAAACTTTACTATAAGGCTACAATAATCAAAACAGCCTGGTATTGGTACAAGAACAGGCATACGGACCAATGGAACAGGATAGAGATTATGGAAGCAAAACCTCAATTTCTCAACCAACTCATCTTCGACAAAGCCTCCACCACCTACCAATGGGGAGAGGAGAACCTATTCAATAAATGGTACTGGGAAAACTGACATTATATGCAGAAGATTGAAACAGGACCCCTGCCTATCCTCATACACAAAAATCAACTCTAAATGGATCAAAGACCTAAACATAAAACCTCAAACTATAAGGATCTTAGAAAGCGCAGGAGATAACTTTATGGAAATTGGAACTGGCAACCAGTTCCTCCAATTCTTGATCAAAGTTCCAAGTGCCCATGCCATAAGAGATAAGATAGACAAGTGGGACCTCATCAAACTGAAAAGCTTCTGCAAAGCAAAAGAAACCGTCAAGATAGCAGGGAGACAGCCCACAGACAGGGAAAAAATATTTGCCAACTCTATAGCTGACAAAGGCCTAACATCCAGGGTCTACAAGGAACTCAAACATGCTGGAAGGAAAAAACAGACCAGCAAAAGGCCAGGCATGGTGACTCATGCCTATAATTCCAGTTCTTTGGAAGCCTGAGGTGAAAGGATTGCCTGAACCCATGGGTTCAAGACCAGCCTGGGCAACTTGGCAAGACTTCAACTCTACAATAAATCAAAAAACTAGCCAGGCGTGGAAGCACATGCCTGTAGTTCCAGCTACTTGGAAGAATTGCCTGAGCCCAGCAGCTGGAGGCTGCCCAGTTGACAGAGTGAGATTCTGACGCAAAAAAAAAGAAAGTGGGCAAAAGACATGAATAGATGATTCTCAATAGAAGATATATGGGCAGCCAACAGACAAATGAAAAAGTGCTCAGCCTCACTATTCATCAGACAAATGCCAGTCAAAACCACATTGAAATACTACCTAACCCCAGTAAGAATGGCCATCATTAATAAAACAAACAACAGATGCTGGAGAGGATGTGGAGAAAAAAGAACACTTCTCCACTGCTGGTGGGAACACAAACTAGTGCAATCTCTTTGGAAAACAGTGTGATGATTTCTGAAAGAACTAGAAATTGATCTTCTATATGACCCAGCAATCCCCCTATTGGGAATATACCTAGAGGAACGCAAATCATTCTACAAAAAAGATTCCTGCAAACACACATGTTTATTGCAGCACTACTCACAATAGCAAAAACATGGAACCAACCATGCTGCCTATTGAAGCTGAACTGGAAAAAAATGTGGTACATATACACAGTGGAATATTATGCAACCATAAAAAAGGACAAACCATATGGACTTCACAGCAACGTGGATGGATTTAGAGTCTATCATACTCAGTGATCTATCACAGAAACAGAAAACTGAGTTCCTCATGTTCTCACTCATTAGCAGACTTTGAATATTTATCATGATACTATAAGAAAGGGATTGGCAGTAGTGGGAAACTGCCAGGAGAGGAGGGTTGGGATTGGCAGCAGTGGGAAATGGCCGGGGGCGGGGGCACACACCTGTACATCAACAAGAGTCCCTGTATAATGAACATTTGTATACCTAAACCTGAATTGTACCCCACATCTTTAAAATAAAAAATTAAAATAAATAAAGAGAATCAACCGTTAAAAATAAAAAAGAAAATGTAGAACAGGATGTCATGGGTCCTAGATTCTCTCTAGTTTGGAAATGACCAAAAACAACCCAAACAGCCATTAATAAAAATGGAGAGCACTTTTTTGGCTCCCATCACAAAGAACAGGCAAGGCTGAAGAAGGAACTCAAATAACACCATCAGGCTCGCTGCCAGCCCACTTTCCTCCTGCTGGCTGTGTTTCTAGGCAGACTTTCTTCTGGAGGTCCTGGCTTACATCCTCAGGGTTAGCAACTCCAGTGGAAAAGGAGCATCTCTTTAATAATATGACAATAATATTCCAATTGAGTCTCATTGGCCTGGCCTGGATCATGTGCCCATCCTTGAACCAATCGGGGCCAGGAGGATGGAGTAGTCTGATTGGCTGGGCCTGGGTCATGTGGTTATCTGTGGGTCACAGGGGGCTGGTGTTGCACAAGAGTTTCATGCACTAAGAGTAAAGGTGGGGCGGGGGTGATTACACCAAATCAAAGTGCTGAGGGGAGTGGAGGAGTGAAAGCTAGGCCCACAAAACCTCACACATCTGCCACAGCCCTTTCTCTGCCTACCTGATACTCTGTCAGGCGACATTAGCTAATGAGGGTCAAAATGTCATGATGTCATGACCTTGACATATAGCAAGACCTTGGAAGAGTCAACACCCGGGACAGGAAGAAAAGCCTCCTCAATTTATTTTAGCACTATGTAAAACCAGGCAATACTTAGTCTAGGACTGTATAAAACTCCACTGAATAGGATTATAAATATACAAAAATCTCTTTTGAGATTTCTTAGTAAAAAACAAAAGTGACATATCCCATTGGGAAAATGCTTGCTCTTCCCACTGCAGTGAAAAAAAAACATGGGTAAAATAAAATAGAGAAAAATGCAAATGGTAAAATGCATGTCTTTGTCAGCATTGCCATTGGAAAAGGCATAGAAAACATCGAGCATTTGGAGAAACTAGGATTAAAAGAAATTATATTGTGTGGGAGGTTTTCTGTACAACTGGATGAGCGTACATACATTTTTTTATTTTTAAAAAATGTCACAGCTAATGGTATTTGCTAGATTTTGTTTCAATAAAGAAATCACAAAAGACCACTTTTTTGTGAGCCATTAAATAAAAGATGTACCAGGGAATACATATTCTCAAAAGTATATTACTTCTTTAATAGGAATACTGTCTTATGGAAAAGCTGTACCAGTATAGGTAGTAATGGAATAAAGTAGAGAACTCAGGCCCGTGTGTGTGTGTGTGTGTGTGTGTGTGTGTGTCTGTGTGTCTGTGTGTATAAGAATTGAAAATACAATAAAGGTCATACCACAAATTAGCAAATAAAAGGCAGATTGCTTAATGGATGGTATTAGGAAAACGAATTTACTAAGACAAGATTCCTGCAGAACAGCTTACAGAAAAGTGGTCTCCTGTGAATTAAAGAGTTAAAAGTGAAAGAAGAAACTATAAAGTTAATGGAAGAAGAAACTTAGGAAAATGTCTTTGTGAACAAAAACAGAGGAAGAAATGATCAAAAATAATGTTTTGAAGCATAAGCTATAAGATAAAAAACGCGATGAATTTGACTGCATCAAAATGAAGGCTTTTATAAAAAATAAAGGACACTGTGAATAAGGTGAGTAAAAAAGGGACAGAAATTGAGAGAAGACATTTACAATGTCGATGATGGATGAGGCCTTAGTACCTAGTTCAGTACTTTTCATTAGAAATACAATGTGAGCCACTTGTGTAAACTTAAATTTTCCAGTAGCTACATTTAAAATGTGGTTGGTAGCTGCCATATTGAACAGCACAATTGTAGAATGATTCACAGGACTCCTGAAAGTCATTAAGAAAACAAGGGCAATCCCAGTAGGTAAATGGCCAAAGACATCAACAGCCATCTTACAAATGAGAAAGAGTAATCATGGAAATTAACACTGAAACAATGAAATAAACACTTGAGACCAATTAGACTGACAAAGATTAGGAATTGGAATATTGCCAGGCTTTGGTAAGGATGTGGGTGCTTGGGTCTCCTCCCATGTTGTGGGTGGAAGAATAGAGTGGCTTAGCTATTTTAGGAAGGAGAAAATTGACATTTAGTCAAATAAAAGAGACCACACATACCCCCAGGACACTGCAATGCTACTCTTAGGTACATATTTCAAAAAAGTGCCCAGATAATAACTGGGCATGGAGGTGCACACCTATAGTTCTGGTTACTTGGAAGGCCAAGGCAGAAGGATTACCTTAGCCCAGCAGACCGAGACTGTGGTAGCCACGAGCATGCCACTGCACTCCCACCTGGGTGACAAAGTTAGACCTTTATTTATGTTGACAAAAATGACAAAATATTCTTTTTTGTGGTCAAATACTATTCCATTGTATACATACCACAATTTCTTTATCCATTCATCCACCGGTGAATACACTGTTTCCATGTCTTGGCTGCCTTAAACAGTGCTGCAATGAATTTAGGAACACACAGATCTCTTTTCAACATATTGATCTCCTTTTCTTTGGTTATGTACCCAGAGTGGAATTGCTGGATCATATAGCAATTCTATTTTAATTGGTTGAGGAACCTCTATTTTTTTTTTTTTCCTTTTCCGTAATGACCATACTAGTTCCCATTTCTACCAACAGTGTTCAAGAATTCCCTTTTCTCTGCATCCTTGCCATCACATATTTTTGTTGTCTTTTTGATAAGAGCCATTCTAAAGGCGTGGGATGACATCTCATGGTGGCTTTAATTTGCATGTCCTTTATGATGAGTGATGTTGGTCACTTTTTCATATACCTGTTAGCCATTTGTATGTCTCCTTTTGAAAAATGTCTTTTTTGGTCTTTTGCCCATTTTTTAATCAGAATATAAGTCCTTTCACTATTGAGTTGTATTAATTTCTTATATATTTTCAATATTAACTCCATATCAATTTCTTGTGTACAAGAATTTTCTCTATTTCCTAGATTGCCTTTTCACTTTGCTAATTGTTTTCTTTGCCTTCGGAGCTGTTAAGTTTGTGATTTTGGTGCCATATCCAAAAAATCACTGCCAATACCAGTGTCAAGGAGATTTTTCCTTATTTTCTTCTAGTAGTTTTATGCTTTCAGGTCTTACTTTTAAGTTTTTCGTCCTTTTTGAATTGATTTTTGTATATCGTGTGAGATAAGAACCCAATTTTATTCTTCTGCATGTGCATATACAGCTTTCCCAGAATCATTTGTTGAAGAGACTGCCCCTTCCCCATTGTGTGTTCTTGGAACCCTTGTCGAAGATCAATTGACCATAGATACATAGATTTATTTCTGGGCTCTCTAGTCTGTCCCATTGGTCTATGTGTCTGCTGTTACACCAGTACCATATTATGTTGATTGCTGTAGCTTTGTAATATAGTTTGTTTTTTTGTTTCTTAAGTTGAGAAAGCAGGGTTTATTGAGAGGACAGAAAAGCTCACACAGTGGGAGGGGACCCGAGAGGGTTACCCATTATATTTTGAAATAAGGAAGTATGATACCTCCAGCTTTGTCCTTGTTACTCCAGATTGCTTTGGCTATTCATGGTGTTTTGTGGGGCTATATGAATTTTAAGGGATTTTTTTTTTCTTATTTTTGTAAAGAATGCCATTGGGATTTTGATAGAAATTGCACTGCATCTGTAGATCACTTTGGGTAGTATAGACATTGTAATGATATTAAGCCTTTTAATCCATGAACATAGGATGTCTCCATTTGTGTCTTTTTTTTAATCTCCTTTGTTGGTATTTTATAATTTTTTACTAGTCCTTATGGTTTTTTGTTAATATGTTTTCTACATATATGATCATGACATCTTTGAACAGAGATAATTTTACTTCTTTCTTTCTGATTTGTGTGACTTTTACTGCTTTTTCTTATCTAATTGCTCTGGCTAGGACTTCCAGCACCATGTTGAATAGAGTGGCAAGACTGAGTATCCTTGCCTTGGACAACATCTTAGAGGAAACACTCTCAGTTTTTCTCCATTGATTATGATGTTAGTTGTGGACTCCTTATTCACGGCCTTCCTTGTGTCCAGGTAAGTTTCTCCTATATCTATCTTGTTGAGAGTTTTTTAATCATGAATGAATATTGAATTTTTGTATCTCTTATGAAGACCATGTGTTTTTTATCTTTCATTCTGTTCATGTGATATATCACATTGAGTAATTTTTTTGTGCTGAATCATCCTTGCATCCCAGGGATAAATTTTACTCAGTCATACTGTGTACACTTTTTAATTTACTGTTGAGTTAGGTTGTTAGAATTGTATTGAAGATTTTTGCATCTATGTTCCTCAAGAATATTGGTTTGTAGTTTTCTTTTCTTGTGGTTTATTTGTCTGGCTTTGGTATCAGAGTGATGTTGGCCTTATAAAATGAGTTTGGAAGTGTTCCCTTTTCTATTCTTTGGAAGAGTTTAAGAAGGATTGGTATTAATTGTCCTTTAAATGTTTGGTAGAATTCACCCATGAAGGCCATCTAGTCTTAGGCTTTTCTTTGTTGAGATGTTTTTGATTATTGAGTCAACCTCTTTATTTATTATTGATCTTTTCCAATTTTCTGTTTCTTCTTGATTCCATTTTGGTAGGTTGTATATTTCTAGAAATGTATCAATTTCTGCTAGGTTATCCAATTTGTTCCATATAATTATTCATAATAGTCCCTTATGGTCCTTTTTATTTCTGAAGGATTTGTTGTAATAATTGTAATGTCTCCTATTTTATTTCTTTTTCTTTTTCTTTTTTTTATCTGAGTCAAGCTCTCACTCTTTCACCCATGCTGGAGTGATCATAACTCACCGTAGCCTTGACCTCCTAGGCTCAAGTGATCCTTCTGCCTCATCCTCCCAAGTAACTGGAACTACAGGCATGTGCTACTATAACCAGCTAATTTTTTAATTTTTTTGTAGAGAGTAGGTTTTGCTATTTTGCACAGGCTGGTCTCAAACTCCTGGGCTCAAGCAATCTTCTTGCCTCAGCCTCCCAAAATGCTGGGATTACAAGTGTGAGCCACTATGCCCAACCTCCTGTTTTATTCCTGATTTTATTCATTTGAATCTTCTCTTTTTTTCTTAGTCTAGCTAAAGGTTTGTCAATTTTATCTTTGAAAAAACAAACTCTTAGTTTTGTTGATCTTTTAAAATTGTTTTTCTCTTTTCTACTTGATTTACTGCTGCTTTAATCCTTATTTCCTTCTTTCTGCTAACTTTGGGCTTAACCAATTCTTTTTATCTTTCCTTGAGGTATAAAGTCAGTTTGTTTATTTGAGGTCTTTCTTCTTTTATGTAGGAGTTTATTGCTATAATCATCTCTCTTAGTACTTTCATTGCATCTCATAATTTTTGGCATGTTATGTTTTCATTTTCATGTGTCTCAAAATATTTTTTTACATTCTCTTTGGATTACTTCTTTGACTCAGTGGTTGATCAAGAGCATGTCATCTAGTTTCCAGGTATTTGTGAAATTCCCATTTTCTTACTGTTATTGATTTCTAGTTTTATTCCATTGTGGTTGGAAAAGATACTTGAAATAATTTCAGTCTTCTTTGCTCTGTTAAAACTCGCTTTGTGACCTAACACTCTCCATGTAACCTATCTTGGATATTGTTCTGTGCGTTCTTGAGAACAATCTGTGTTCTTCTGCTACTGGGTGGAAAATGCTGTGTGTCTGCTGGTCCATTTGGTCTACAGTGTTGCCCAAGGTAGCTGTTTCTGTCTGAATGTTCTGTCCACTCACACAGATTTATAAAGGGACAGATACACAGATGTTGAATGTACTGTGTGTGTGTGTGTGTGTGTGTGTGTGTGTGTGTGTTGACAAGAAGTCAGAAGCAAGCTGATGTCCATCCTGGGCCAGAAATAAATAAAATATAGGATTGTCCATCATGGCAAGGAGTTAGAAGGACCAGTTTAGATGCACACACAGCAATATAATAAATACATTTATATTTATTAACATAATAAATACATTGAATGGATTTCAAGGCAGCTGCTCAGTGAAAAAAGTAATGAGCTCTAATACCACTTTCATCTATAAAACATACATCACACAAAACAACAATATATATTGTGTAAAGGCACATAAAAAAATACATGTGGATAAAAAAATGTGGTACATATACACTAAGGAATGTTACACAGCCATAAAGAAGAACAAAATTATGGACTTTGTAGCAACTTGAATGGATTTAGAGTCTATAATACTCAGTAATTTATCACAGAAACAAAGAACTGAGTACCACGTGTTCTCACTCATAAGCGGACCCTGAACATTTACCATAATACTATAAGAAAGGGATTGGCAATAGTGGGATACTGCCAGGGGAAGGAGGAGGGCACATGACATCAATAAGGGTATCTGATCTCAAACCAGGCGAAGTGGGGACCAAAGGCCCAAACTTTACCTGTGCGATGACCACTCGCATACCTAATCCTCAACTGTACCCAACATCTTTAAAAAAAAAAAGACATGTTAAATAAATCAGAAGAAAAGTTAACTGGTGGACTAGAGAAATGAGAATGGCCTAGTAGGGTAAAAGGGAATTATTATTACCTTTTTTTTTTTTTTTTGAGTTGGAGTCTCACTCTGTCGCCCACACTGGAGTGCAGTGGCCGCTCCCGGCCACCGCAACCTCGACCTGCTGGGCTCCGGCGATCCTTCCGCCTCAGCCTTCCGAGTAGCTGGAACTACAGGCGCGCGCTACCACGCCCGGCTATTTTTTTGATTTATTGTGGAGATGAGGGCTCGCCAAGTTTCCCAGGTGGGTCTCGAACCCGTGGGCTCGGGCAATTCACTCACCTCGGACTCCCAAGGCGCGGGATTACGGGCTGAGCCACCGAGCCCAGCTAGTGTTTTTCTTTTGCCAAGAAAACTATGTTGCAAAAAGCTTCCATGACTCTTTGACATGTACAAATACTTCCCTAAGGATAGATATCTTCATTGTGAATTATTGGATCAATTGGAAATTTTTGAAAAGATGCCACCAAATTGCCCTCTGGAATGTTGTCTTAATTTAAATCTCCCACCAAGGATACAACAGTACCCATTTATCCATACCCTGACTCTTGCTGGGTGTTATCAGTCTTTTAAATTTTGCATTATGACGGATGAAAAAGGACATCTTGCTTTCATTTATAGTTTTCTGATTATTAGAAATGTTAAGCATAATTGTATCTGTCAGTTTTTGCTATTACACTTTTCCTTTTGTTAATGGTCTCTTCATATTTTGGGCTCATTTTTCTAATTTTGAAAATATTGATTTATAGGAGTCCTTTATATATTCTTTATGATACTTCTTTGTCTATTATATGTGTGGCAAACATGTTATGTCACTTGCCTTTCTTGTTTGTTTCTGATATCTTTTGTTGTATAAAGTTTAATTATTGGCTGGTCGCGGTGGCTCATGCCTATAATCCCAGCACTTTGGGAAGCCGAGGTGAGAGGATTGCCTGAGCTCATGGGTTCGCGACCAGCCCAGGCAACTTGGCGAGACCTCATCTCTACAATAAATCAAAAAATTAGCTGGCCGTGGTGGTGCATGCCTATAATTCCAGCTACTTGGAAGGTTGAGGCGGAAGAATTACTGGAGCCCAGCAGGTCGAGGCTGCGGTAGTCAGGAGCGTGCCACTGCACTCCAGTCTGGGCAACGGAGTGAGACTCCAACTCAAAAAAAAAAAAAAAAAAAATTAGCCAGGCATGGTAGTGAGTGCTGGTAGTCACAGCTACTTGGAAGGCTGAGGTGGAAGGATCACCTGAGCCCAGCAGGTTGAGGCTGAGGTGGCCGTGAGCATGCCACTGCACTGCAGCCTGGGCAACGGAGTGAGACTCCAACTCAAAAAAAAAAAAAAAAGTTTAATTATTTTGTGTAGCAGACTTCTTTCTTTTTCCTTTTTTGTCTCTTGCAGCATATATTCCAAAGATTTTTAAACATTTTTTCTCAAGGTTTTAAATACATTATCCTTTTTATATTTTTTTCTAATACTTTAAAGGTTTTGTTTTTTAATTTAACTCTTGTTTTTATCTGGAATTTATTTATTTATTGAATGAGTAAGGATAAGGTTTTTACTTGCAACAATAAAATTTATTATAAATGTCATTCTCACTGATTTTAAAATGCCACCTTAATCATATATACTTTCTCATATATGTATGAGGCTCTTTTTGGACTCACTGTTATGTTCTAAAGAAGTTTTATTGTCTTTTGCTGTCCTCATGCCATACTGTTTTAATTACTGTAGTTTTAAAGTGATTTATAGCTTCATATTGATAGTGCTAGTCGAAATCCCTGCTGACCAGCATTTTTCAGTGATTTCTTGGCTTTTCTTGCACGCTTTATTTTCCAGATAAATTTTGCAATCAGTTTGTTACATTTCATAAAAATTCTCCTGGGATTTAGCTTTTAATTTACTGGCTAATTTGGGGTTGAATCGACATCTTGACAAAATCAAGTTTTTTCTTCTAAGAATATTGTCACTATGCCCCATCATAGGGCTTTTCTCCTTTTAATACGTGAATGAAGTGATTTGCACCCACATATATTTTTTCCCTAATGTTGAATTCTTTTTTAATTTCTGGGATAAATTCTTCCCCGTTGTGTTTTATTGTCGCTGACACCGATGGATTTGAGATGAGCTGACCTTCTCCAGCTCCTTGGCGCCCCCTCGTGGCCATCAGGCTATTCTTCATGACCTTCGAGGATGGTGGTTAGAAGGACGGTGCAATCCTGGCCTCCAGGGCTTAGGCCCAGGTGGATCCTTGTGGCAGTGGGAGCGTGGATCTAGGATTCTATTAGACATAAAATCTGTGTGCCCAGTTATGTGGCCTTCAATTTTGCTTCCTTAAACTCTGCTATTTTCTCACTACTGGGAGGATCTGAGGGAAGAGACTGTAACTGTGTAAAAACAATCTATTCTCTTAGAATCCAGCAGTCCATTTACTGAAATGTCTTTTTCTCTAAACGTTATGATTATCTTTATGTCATTCTCAATGAGAGTAAACCCTCAAATCTAGTTTTACTTTGTATGAATCTGGATGACTTTTTATATTAGTGAAACTGTAAATCAGAAAAGTATGTCTCAACGTTGGCCCAGAAAATAAGATCCTGAGTCCCTGACACTAGCCCAATGTAGAGGCTCAGTTTGGAGGTCTTCCTGAAAAGTTGTAGAACTTGCATATATCTAAACCAAACTAAGTCCTTTCTTTGTTTTTATTATTCTTTTTAATTGGCACAAAATAATAATACATTTTTATGGCCTTCAGTATGGTATTTGGATACGTGTATGCAATGTGTGATGATCAAATCACATCCATCACCTCGAACATTGATCATTTCTTTGTGTTGGGAACATTCAAAATTAGTTCTTCTAGCTACTTGAAAATATACAATAAATTGTTGTCAGAGTCACTCTACAGTGCTATAGAACACTAGAAATTATTCCTCCCATCTAGCTATAATTTTGTATGTTAACAAGCCTTTGTCTATCATCCTACTCCCCTTCTCAGCCTCTAGTAATCACTTCTATGAGGTTGACCTTTTTAGAGCGTCCACATATGAGTAAGAACATGTGGCATTTGTCTTTTTCTGCATGACTTATTTCACTTAATGTCCTCCAAGCTCATCCACGTTACCATGAATGACGGAATTTCATTCTCTTTTATGGCTGAATAGTATGCATTGTGTATATATCCCACATTTTCTTTTCTTTTTTTTTCTTCTTTTTATGAGGTGTAACTGCCCCTCCCCTGGCAGTTTCCCACTACTGCCAATCCTGCCCCCGCCCTCCTCTGGCAGTTTCCCACTACTGCCAATCCCTTTCTTACAGTATTACGATGGTTGTTCAAGGTCCGCTTATGAGTGAGAACAGGTGATACTCGGTTCTTCATTTCTGTGATAGATCACTGAATATTATAGACTCTAAGTCCATCCAAGGTGCTGCTAAGTTCATAATTTTGTCCTTCTTTATGGTTGCATAATTTTCCATTGTGTATAGGTACCACATTTTTTTATCCAGTCCTCTTTCGATGGGCAGCATGGTTGGTTCTATGTTTTTGTTATTGTAAATAATGCTGCAATAAACATGCGTGTGCAGATATCTTTTCCATAGAGTGATTTGAGTTCCTCCAGGTATATTCCCAGTAGGGGGATTCTGGGGTCATATGAGAGGTCGCTTTTTTAGATCTTTTAGGAATCGCCACACTGTTTTTCACAGAGACTGTACTAGTTTACATTCCCACCAACAGTGTAGAAGTTATATCACATTTTAAAGAATCCATTTGTCTGTTGATGAACATTCAAGTTGATTCCATATCTTGGCTATTGTGAACAGTGCTGCAATAAATACAGAAGTGCAGATATCTCTTTAACATACT
>CAUYQG010294894.1:0-18010 GCA_963574415.1 Tarsius wallacei | reverse complement strand
TATTTGGTTATTTGTTGTTCTTTCAGAACATTTATTAATCACATGAAAATGCAGCATTTACTAGCTTTAATTTCTTTCTTTTTTTTTTTGAGTTCGAGTCTCTCACTCCATCGCCCAGACTGGAGTGTAGTGGCACGCTCCCGGCCACCACAGCCTCGAACTGCTGGGCTCCGGCAATCCCTCTGCCTCAGCCTTCCAAGTAGCTGGAACTACAGGCGCACGCTACCATGCCCGGCTAATTTTTTGATTTATTGTAGAGATGAGGTCTCGCTAAGTTTCCCAGGCGGGTCTCGAGCCCGCGGGCTCACACAATCCACTCACCTCGGCCTCTCAAAGCACTGGGATTACAGGCTGAGCCACCAAGCCCAGCCAACTTCCATTTCTTTTAAAGGGTGGCTCACTGAATCGTTCAGCGGCAGAGCTCCCTGTCAGCGGTTGGCCCTCCTCAGTGCCTGTCTCTCCGGCCGGTCCTCAGGGGGGCCCACCTGCCTCTGGTTTTCGGAGCTGATTTCAAGAGGCTGGTGACCATTCATATCCGAAGTGGGCCTTCTTTCCATTGCTTTTCCGGACATTTATTTTCATGCCCTCCTCTGGACTTTGGGACCCCTCAGCTTCTCTCTTGGGGCGAGCAGGCGGGCTTCACAGGAGGCCGTGGTGGGGCCTCCGTCTCCCCCAGACAGCAGAGCTGGTGCCTGACACGGACCACCCAGCAGCCCACTCCTCCTTACCTGGCAGGGTGCTCCCATTTCTGGACATCAGGTGGCCAATCCCAGCCTTGGAAAATATGTAATGGACCAAAAGACAAGGATGGGGAAGATGCTAGAATGCCCCCCTGTGGATGATGCCTACCAACCCAGCCGGCATGTGTGAGCGCCAGGTGAAACCCATCTCCAGCCTCCTCTCGCCCTCTCCCCCATCAGCACGTGGGTGCTCACAGAGTCTCACCTGCCTGCCTCTCTGGGACACATGGTTCCATTGCCCTTTGGCCTCAGGCGGTGCAGCTTCCTGAGTGTATCCCCATGCTGGTCTCACTGCCAGAGCCTGGGAGTGCCCCTCAGAGGTATTCTGTCCAAGGCCAACATCCCCAGGTTGTATGTGCACCCCAGGGATGAGAGCCCTGGCAAGACTGAGCTTCTTCTCAATCCTGTCTCCTCGGTGCAGACTCCAAGTTCCCACAAGGCAGCCCCACCTGCCTCCTCACAGTGTCTCCAGGGCGCACCTGGAAGGTAGGTGATAGGCTCCTTTCCGAGGGGGAAGAGGTGATGGATTGAATGAACACCCACGAGGAAGAAGAAAGGGCCCGTGAGCACTGTTCGCTCAGAAGCACCCCACACCACCACCTGCCCTCGGGCTGGCTTCAACTCAGAGCCCTGAGTTACTCATTTGTGGCTCAGGCCCCCCTCTGACTTTCTGGCCCATCCACTGGCTTCGAATGTGCCCAAGGAGGCCAGATGCCCCCATCAACTCTCTCCTACACTCCCCAGGTCATCATGCCCACTGGCTTCCAGATCGCAAACCTGCTTCCTGGAACCTGGCGCTTCCCAGAGTCTGGGCCTGCTGGTTTCCTCCAGCCTGGGGTGTGGAGTCCCCCTTCCCTGGATGTCCTGAAACCAGGGCCAGGTCATTGCAGCTGGAAGCCCAGCGGAACACATACCGCTAGCCGCCACAGCTTAGCGCTCAGCAGGACACTTGGGGCTGCTGGGATACATCGGGGCAGCCACAGGTGATGTCTATCCTAGCTGTGTTGCCCAAAGAAAGGCAGAAATTAAGGTACCACTGCCCTCTAGTCTCCATGGGGGCTTGGCTCCAGGACAAGCCATGGGCTCAGGACACTGAAATCAGCAGTGCTCAGGTCCCTGGTTTAAAGGGGAGTAGGATTTGCAAATCACCTACTCAGTCCTCCCGTCCTTCACACCACCTCTAGTGCCCCTAAAATATCGGATGCATCGAGAGGGCTCTGTAAGTAGTTGTTGCACTGTATTGTTGTTTGTTGTGTTCCTTTTTATTGTCGTGCAACTATTACTTTTCCCTGAGTATTTTTGGATCCAAGGATGCAGAGCCCAGGGACACAGAGGACCAGCTCTAATGTCACTAGACATTTTCACTGCAAAGGCAGTGCTGCACGTTGACTGATCTTAGTTTCATTACATAAACGCTGATCCACCGTGCTGGCCTCCTGATCACTATTTGAATCTGAACCGTCCTATGGACATACTGACCAGTCCCAGCCTAGCCTCATTTAATTCCTAGACACTGCCTTCCAGGTAAGCCATTATGGGTAACCAACCCATATTTATGACTTGTTTAACTCACCTAACTTGACTGTTACTCAGCGTGCGTTTCGCTCTCTTGTTCTTGAGATACTCTAGCAATGCCTGCTCAGACCCAAACACACCAAATGTATTTATTACCCTGAAGCCTCATTCTATCAATGAGAGAAAGTGTGTCTTGTTAGACATGGAATTTCCCTCAGGGGATGCGTGCTGACTTCTGTGAATTGTATCTTTATTTTGATATGCCACAGTCCTAGACAGATCCTGGGGCTGACACTCACAGCAACAATGAGACAAAACTTTTTTTTTTAGTCAGTGTCTCACTCTGTCACCCAGACTGGAAGTGCAGTGGCATGATCATGGCTCACCACAGCTTCCAACTCCTGGACTTGAGTGATCCTTCCACCTCAGCTCTCCAAGTAGATGGGATTCCAGGGGCACCACCACACCCGGCTAATTTTTTTATTTTCTGTAGGGACAAGGTCTCACGGTGTTGCCCTGGCTGGTCTCGAATTCCTAAGCTCAAGTGATCCTCGCAGCCCAGTCTCAAAAAGTTCTGGGACCATAAGTGTGAGCCACTATGCCCAGCCAAGACATCTTACAGTCTTATATCATTTAATCTTTGCCACAAACCTTACAACTGGGTGCCAGCATTGCCTCCATTTAGATAAGAGCATGTGGAGGTCAAGGGAGGTTAAAGTAGCTTAAGGGGCTTGTCAAAAGTCACTAGCTGGTAAGGGACGGAGGCAGGATGCAACCTCGGTAAAGGTCCCGTTCTTAACCATAACCCCACACCACTGGAAAGGCTTGGTCTAGAGTCACTTTCATGCTGTTCCCTCCAGCACCTCTTGCCTTCTGCCATCAATGCTCTCTTGACATTCAGCCATTCAAACAGGCAAATGATCGTCCTGGGACACCGGCCACTTGCCAACAGTCATTGCAGGTGCGAGGGAGGAAATAAACATCCATTCCTGAGCAAAACCCGAAAGTTCCCATGAACCGGAATGTGAAGCTGCCTGTTCTGTCCCCTCCAAGAGCACTGTCGTGATTTTCTTGCATCCTGCGTGAGGTCTTGTTCTCTCAGCTTCCATCTCTTTTAGTTTTATTTCACTTTGCCTTGCATTTATTATGCATATTATGTACAGTCATGCTATTTTATCCATTTTGTTTTTTAAATCCCTCCAGTGTGGATCCAGTTACTGCCATACTGAAAACACTCTGACCAGTCTAGACAACTTGGCGAGACCTCATCTCTACAATAAATAAATAAATAAGCCAGAAGGAAGAATCACCCCAGTGCAGCAGGTCAAGTTTGCAGTAAGTCATGATCGTGCCCCTGCACTCCAGCCTGGGCAACAGAGTGAGACTCCAACTCAAAAACAAAACAAACAAAAACTCTCTGAAAATGCAGCAGCCACCTCTTTCTTGGCGAGTTTGACAACTGTCTCTACTCCACACTCTGCTGTCTCTAGTCTCTTTCTGTACCCCTGGCCGAAACTTCCCTGCCAACTTTACTGGACCCTCTTGACTCAAACGAAAAACCCAAGCCCCTGCCATGTTCCTCCGGTCTGCAGGGGTTCCAGCACCTCCTGCTCTGTGTCAGCTGTGCCCAGCACTTCGTGCGCTTCCACTGCCGCTCCTCTCCAGGGTTCCTCAGGGTTTCGAGAGCACCCTGGCAGAGTACAACTACAACCATCCCCCACACCACAATTTTTCCTTGCTGTCCCCTGATAGAAAAGAAAGTCATTGAAAGTAGACTCTAAAGTGCTTGATAAATGTTGATTTGTAGGCTGTATGGGTGAGTGGATAGATGGGTGCATATATGGATGGATGGATGGATGGATGGATGGATGGGTGGATGGGTAAATGGATGAATAAAAGGGCAGATGGATGGATAAATGGATGTGTGGATGGGTGGATGAACAGATGAGTGGATAGGTGAATAGATGGTTGGATGGGTGAGTGGATAGATGAGTGGATGGGTAAATGGACAGATAGGCAGATGGATGCATAGATGAAGACATGGGTAGATGAATATATTGACGGATGGATAGGTGGATAGATAAATGGGGGAATGGATGGATGAAGGAAAGGATAGATGAATGAAAGGATAGATGAGTAGATGGGTAGGTGGATAGATGAGTGGGTGAATAGATGGATGAATGGGTGGATGGGAGAGTGGTTGGATGAGTGTTTGGGTGATTGGATAGATGGGTGGAGGGACAGATGAGTGAATAGTTGGGTGGGTAGATGGGTGAGTGGAAACATAGATTACACCATGTTTTATTACTCCAGCCTTAGGGTAAAAGCTGTAACAGAATCTCAACTGCCTTCCCCTTTGCAGTGATGTTCCTGGCCACCTCTCCCTCACAGTCCCAATGCCGTCACCCTAGCCCAAGTCCTACTCACTCAGTACTTGACTTCTCAAGACTTTTCCCTTATGAAAACTATTTCCCAGTCATTTACCCTGTGGTGCTTCTAGAATGAACTTACGGGTTGAATTTTGTAATGGTTCTGTATTGCCTTCAGTCTAAGCGTTGGGTTTCAAAGGCCCTTTGTGAGTCCCCTCCCCCCTCAGGAGGCACGGTGGCCCTTGTAACGATCACACTTGAGAATGCACCCACGCCAGAGTGGGGCTGGGTCCCCGTCCCCAGAGCCTCCCGCCTTTACCCTGTTCCAGCTCCCATCAAGCCACACCCACATGGGTTAGCACCCTGGTCATGTTGGTTTTGTGCTTTTGTTTTGTTAAACATGATGAGATCGTAGACTTTTGAGGGCACTGGTCACACTTCATAGTCGGGGTGTTCATGCTTTCAGAATAAAAATGGGTTCGTACAACTTGATAACTACAAGTACACTTTCAAGTAAGTAGTGCAGAGTATTGAAATCTTCACTGTATCTGAGAAAATCTGGGATAAACTTTTCCCAAACACACCACGACTGCCAAGTAAAAGCAACTCCTTTCCTCCTTGCCTAGGCCGGCTTTGAACATTTGCCATCAGGTGTCAACATGGACTCCTGCAGCTCTGTCCCGGGGGACCATCAGAGACCCTTGGGACGGGCTGGAGGCTCAGACTCTGCACCTTCAGTCCTGCACGCTGAAACCTCTGTGCATCAGAATGTTCATGAATCAGGGAAACCGACAAGCAGATTTTTCAAAAAGAAATGCACGTCATTAATTCTTATTGATGCTAAAACTTTCTTTTTTAGCAAAGCAAAAACTGTTTGGTGAGCCTCATACTCTGTGCCAATAACAGAAAGGAAAATAAATGTTAAAACATGCCAAATAATTGCCCGACGGTAGTGGTACTAATGACTGTAAACTTCTACTATGCTAATTTTTCTACACTTTTAATTACCGATCAATAATACTTTGCCGTTGACATTTAAAAATGCTGAACCACATGTAGGAACACAGACTGAGAGAAAGTCTGCAATGTGGGACTGAATTTGCCAAATCAATAAACTTTGCCATTTAACAAATAGTAGCATGTAAGCAGTCACCAAGATTAGCAGGCGTAAAGGACTAACCCTGGAGGACTTCATTACTGTTTAATAACACGAGGCTGCACTTCCTGACGAAGCCCTCTGCTGGGAAAAGCCACCGCCCCCTGATCTGCCATCCAGACCAACCTTCTCAACTGGTGACTCGAGCCCGGTGGGAAACCTGCTCAGAAAAGTCAGGACTCTGATGGGCTGAAAGAAAAGACGTCTCCATACGTGGGCGTCCACCTAACTTAAAAGGGATTTCTTCACAAAAATCAAAGGGCCTGCCCAATGCAGGTAATTGATCAAATCATAAAGGCATTAGATAAAAATACATGATTTTCAAACCGCCCTCTTGCGAGTGTATCAATATCACACCCATCTTTCATGCGGAATGTAAGAGATCGTCCTCATTGAATATCCATCCACCTTGCAGACCAGAGAAAAGGCAGCCTTTGTGCACCCACAAGGAACTCAGGAAAATCAATTTTGCAGAGCACCGGGGGGGGGGGGGGCATGAGAAATCTTTATTTTCATTATTGTTAAGAATCATAATAAATCTAGACCTTAAGCATCCCAAACATGGGATTATCGGAATGCTGTTCCCCGCTCAGAAGGCAGAAGTGGTTTGTCATAGCTGATCCCGGACTGAGGCTTTGACGGCAGCTGGGGCGGTTGGCATGTGCACCTGCAAAATGGCAGTGGTCAGTGGTCAGCGGCTCTTCTCCGGGTCGGTGCTGTCCATCATGACTCGGCGACTCTCATACCGCATATTGGCAAGTGACTGCTGAAGCCCTCGTGCAGGAGAGGCGCTCACACTTTTGCTGTGGCTCTCTGCGGCCGTCAGCACCTCTACCCAGTGGTTCTTGTGACTCCACGCTCTCAGAAATGGTTTCATGGTTCTTTGGGAGTTCTAGCCTCTCTTCCACCAGAAGGGGTGGGCTGAATTCTGTTGACCGAATGGAGTCCAGCCTGGGGCGATCAGAACAAAATGCAGATGCAGAAGAGCACCGGGGGCCGTCAGTGCCCAACCTTGACCCCTGGTGGTCATGGGTGTCCTGCCGCTCCACTCCTTGGTACAGAGCCCAGCTGACTTGTGGAGGTGGGTGCCCATGGAGGCTTGCGGATTGTCTCATTTTCCTGAGAGCGTTTTCTCACAGAAAGTGCTACATGGGGCAAGAGGAGATCTTGACCCAAAAGTTTCCCTGTAAGTAGAAGTAAATCCTAGTTTGTGTCTGGTGGAAGCTGGTTGGTGTAAGCCAAAGCCTTAGCACTAGAACATTCTTGATGGGACACAGGGCATTCCTAAGACAGATTCCATGACCGCCAGGGCAGCTCAGCAGGAGCGTGAAAGGGAATGCAGGGTGGATTTCACCCTATGAGGCGGGCACTCTCCCGTCCATGAGACTTAACCAGAACAAGAGTGGTGATGTCAGGGTTTGTGCAAAGTCAAGGACGCCTCTGCAGCTCTGACTTTCCCTTCCCCTCTGAGGCAGCCCAGGGTCCCAAGGAACACCTACAGAAATGTCAGAAATTTCTAGGCATCCAGACGCGTCACTTCAGAGCCCGGAGTTCCTCAAGTATTTCGTGAACGTTTGACATGGATCAAATTTTTAAAAAAAATGTTTACACCCACATTTTCAAACAACCAAAACCTCCCTCAAGGCCATGAGAGCTCATCATTCCTGAGTACTTCCAGGTGGACAATCAGCGCTGGAGTCATCTGGCAGAATTCGCTGGGAACAGGTAAAAACCACCACCGATGTGTACCCTACTGCTTGTTTCCAATGGGCTCAAGCCAGGTAGAATAATAGCTGAAACTGACAGAGCATCATTTTATACAGAAACAATGTTCCAAAGGCCCAAAGAGTCGCTGTGAGTGGGGAGGTCAGGAGACTTTGTCCTCACGTGTAGAGGCCTCCATGGTCTGCCTTGCTCTTGGCAGCCTGTGTAGTTCTTGTGAATATCTTTTCTTAGGGTAAGCAGAGCCTTCCCATCAATAAAGCATCTAGTAAACACATCCTTGTAACACTGCTTTTCCAAAAATGATACCGAAGTTAAGAATACACAAAGATAAGGCAGCAGCATCACATGAGAGAAGAAGCCCAGACCAGTAGGGTGCAAGCAGGTGTCCGGACAGAGGCTGCAGTGGTCTCAGTTCTTGTGCTGAACTTTCTTTTTTCTTTCTCTCTTTTTTTTCTTTTTGAGACATTGGTTTCATTTGGATGAGTGGGGTTTATATTTTGATGACATTCTGAATCATAGAGTCCAGTTGTCAGTGCGAGAGTTGACTTAGGATAATACCAGAAATAACTAGACTCCTCAACTACAGTCAGATTGTTTTACCAGTGGCATATTGTGTGTTCTTGCCACTGTTTATGTAGAGTTTATATTAATACAAAATAACACGATATCACTATTATTTTAAGTGTGTTAATACAAATAATCAACAAGCTGTGCTAGCATAATTGCTCCCTTTTGCTCTTCTGAGTGTTCACATGTGGGCTGCCAACTAAATGCCCCCCTTCTTTTTTTTTTTTGAGTTGGTGTCTCACTCCGTCTGTCACCCAGGCTGGAGGTCAGTGTCATGCTCACGGCCACCCCAGCGTGACCTGTTGGGCTCAGGTGATCCTTCTGCCTCAGCCTTCCAAGTAGCCGGAACTACAGGCACACACTACCACACCCAGCTAATTTTTTGATTTATTGTGGAGAAGTGGTCTCGCCCAGAGGTTGCCCAGACTGTTCTTGAGCCCGTAGGCTCAGGCAATCCACTCACCTCGGCCTCCCAAAGTGCTGGGATTACAGGCTTGAGCCACCACACTTGGTATCTTTCTTTAAACTTTGGTCTGAGGGATGCTTCTTATTCTTTTTTTTTCTTTATTGCGTAAATGAATAATTTTTTAAAATTTAAAGATGTGGGTAGCAAAATCATTGGTTCATTCATCTTTTGTTTTCTGTCTCAGGCTAACAAAGACTAAGAAGTAATATATAAAAACGTTATGACTGTGGCATGCATCTGAAATGGAAAAATGGAAAGATGAGGAGGGATCTTGACACGGGCTGTTTAAACCTTCCCTGTGCTCTGTTGACATCTGAATGAGTGCTCCACTGTCTCTCACGGGGAGCAAAGTTTCTGTCCCTGCAGACCATCAGGACTGCAAGGCCATGTAATGTGCCATCTGTTGGTTCCCTATAGCAACCAAATTAGCTTTCTTAGATAACAGGAAGCGAGCTGGTAATTTTGGTAAAGATATATCAAAATAATAAGTATAGAGAATGTTATTTAAATATCTGTAGAGATGTTTAGGATTATGTAACATGTAACATGAGGCACTCAAGAAAAGCTGACTGCCAAAGGCGTACTCAGGTTTGCTCTGGTCACTGTAAAATCACACCTCCCAGGTGAAATGGGTCCCCTGAAGAGTACAGACTTTAGTGCTCTGGTTGAGAGGCAACTGCCAGTCACTTATGGAAAAAGAAGTGTTTATGCTTTAGACCATAATGTAATTGTCCTATAATAACAAAGAAAGTTCCTGTCTGGTGCAGCCAGTCTTTTTCAGGACTCCCCAGCCTGGGTGATGGTCAGAGACAGAGGACAAGGATGTGTCACAGTGGCGATCACACAGGCCCTGCAGACGTGGCCTTGAATAGAGATCTGGGGATGAAGGCATGAGGGATGTGAGGATGCCACCACTGTGTGTGACAGGGATGCGGAGTGATCACTCTGGACCTGTCACATCCTGGTGACCTGACCCTGGGGCAGACACTGACTGCTCAGATCTCAGAAAAAATGCTCTGTGTTTGTCTTATGGACCAGAAAGGACCTAGTCAATTCTGCACAGTGAGTTAATGATCAATTTGAGAAAATGCTATATTTGTAGCACATCAGCAATTAAGTTTAAAACGACATGAGCCTATGGGCGGAGAGACAGCATTTGATAAAAGTCACGTTTCTACCGAACACAAGCATGGAAGCTTTTTCCTAAGAGGATCTATTTTAAATCAGCAGACAGAATTATAATTACAGGGAGGCCTTAGGGTCACATTTAAAATTAGAAACAAAAATATCTGCTACTGCGTTATTATTAAAGTTTCTTTCTTATAATGTGGGCTGCTGCAATAAGAAATGAAACAATTAAAATACATTAAAGAAATACACACCAAAAAAAAGAATAGAGTGAGCTGAGTTTTCTTTTTTTTAAATACATGGTTCAAATAATGGTTTTGACAACAGGCATGAAATGTAGTGTTTTGTAATCTGGTAATTGTCCAACTGGGAGTGTTTCAAGGATATGATGTTCAAAACCACACATGTATGGCAACACTTACCTAGACAACTCAAACACAGGTCCGGGGAACGGCTGGGTCCTGGATCACTCCTCACCTCTGAGGGTCTGTGAAACATTGGCCAAGTCACTCAATCATTCTATGCCTCAGTTTCCTCATGTGTAAAATGGAGATAATCCTATAACTTACCTTAGAGGTTGCAAAATTAGATTATGTAATAAATGCTTGCATAATTTAATTGTGCACCCTCTAAGGTAAGTGAATAATTTGTTCCTTGAAGTAAGCATTCAAATATGAGTCATTGCTATTGACATATTTTCTCATGTTTCTGCAGAAAATATGTCCTAGGTAGCAGGTCGTGTCCAAGACCCCCCAGGACTTACAGAAGCGATAGAAATGTCTGGAGAAACAGACTATTTGGCTCCAGTTGAAGACTGTGACTGGACGTTGGACAGATTTAAAAGATCAGCAGTCGGTTCCTCACGGCGGCTTCAAGTGTCACTCAGTGGAACCACCAGCTGGACCCCGAGCACAAGCAAAACCCAGCCCTGTGTGGAGTCAGTCAGAGTCCACGCCATGGGCACCAGCCACAGAGCACAGCATTCCCTGTGCGAGGACCCATTTGCATGACACCATCCATGTTCGCTGCGTGCTCACCTCCCCCTGCCCACATGCTTTGATCTGAGGACAGTGTGAGTCGGTTTCCTATCTCCTTCTGCTCCAGGAATAAGAACAGATCCCACTTCCTTTTGAGAGTTTGCACACTGAGACCATGTCACTGCTTTCCTACTCTTAAGACTACCAGGTCCGACAGGTTTGCAAACACATCCTAGAAGAAGTGCTATGTATCTCCTTGCTGAAAATCAACTATGGTCACCTTCGAAGGACTCCCCTTAGGAAGCTATGCACTGATGCCAGCACCGAGTACACCCATCAAAGCAGTTTTGGAACTCTTTTTCTGGAATGGCCATCGGAGCTGCCATCGCTATTTGTTGAGATCTGACAATTAGACTTGTGAGCTTGCCACCATGCATTTACGTGGACAGCACTGTATGAATAACCATATGGGAACCCCTCCCTACTCACCTGATCTGGTCACAGTGACTTTTTTCTTTACCCGAAGATAAAGGGAACATTGAAAGGAAGACATTTGGTGACATTCAGGACATCAAGGGTGATACACCGATGGCTCTGATGGCTATTCCAGAAAAAGAGTTCCAAAATTGCTTTGACAGGTGGACTAGGTGCTGGCATTGGTGCATAGCTTCCCAAGGGGAGGACTTAGAAGGTGACCATAGTGATATTCAGCAATGAAGCACTTTTTATAGGATGCAATCATGAACTTAATTGTCAGAATTTGTATTTTAGCCGTACATGTATTACATGGACCTGAATCCATTTCCTAGGGCTGCTGTGATAAAGGAATACACACAGGATGGCTTAAACAGAAACGCACCGTCTCTTGGTTTTGGCGCCAAAGCCCAGGAGAGAGGAGCTGATGGCCACGTTCCCCAGAAACCTGCTGGGAAAGCCCTCCTTGCTTCCTCCAGCTCCTGGGCTGCTGGCAGTCCTTGAAGGCTCCTTTGTCTGTGGTCACTCGTTCAGTCTCTGCCTCCATCTCCACACGTCCAAACCTCCTGATGGCTCCTGACTCTCTCTCCTCTTGCTATCATGCCATCAAGCACATTGAGAGCCACCCTGATGGCCTCGTCTTCACTGCTCACCCCGCCTTCTGCCTGAATGCGTCCGTGTCTGGATTCTCTGGAGCTGACCGGCTGCACAACTATGATTTCAGAGCAGCTCTCAGTAAAGTCGCACCATCGATAAAAATGTACACCTTGTGTCTATGAAGGATGTCAGAATCAAAATGGAGTCACTTGTGTCAAGCCTTGACAGAATGGATCTAGGGCAGGCCATGGAGGGGGGCTCTCATGCTTGATTTCATGATGGCAAGAATGACCACAAGAAGCCCTGCAAAAAATGCAGGCTTGCACAAAGGTCCCCGGATAGACCCTCCCATTCCATGGTCCACTCCCCTGCCCCAACTAGGCTGTCCTGGAAACCCTTCCAGTTACAAAACCCTCATCTGGGCCAGCTTCAGGAGGACCCAACCTAAGACAGCACACAGGCATCCTTTGATGGCTTTAATGCTTTTTTTAATTTCAGAAGGTACAGTGCAGGTCTGTTGCACGGGTGTATTGTATGATAGTGAGATTTGGGATTCCACTGAACTTTCACCCCAATAGTGAGACTGGTGCCCAGTGGGTAGTTGTCAACCCTTGTCATCTCCCCTCTGTTCACTTTAGGAGTCCCCAGTGTCTTTTGTCCCCATCTTATGCTCATGTGTGCTTAATAAAAGCAAGTGTCTAGCTCCCACTTATAAGTGAAAAACTTGCAGAATTTGGTGTTCTATGTCTTCATTAATTTGCTTAGAATGATGGTCTCCAGCTGCATCCATGATTCTGCAAAGGACACGATTTTGTTCTTCTTTCTAGCTGTGCTGTGTTCCATGGTGTATACGAACCACATTCTACTTATCCTGCTCACTGCTGATGACACCTAACACATAACGGTGAAGGGTTTAGTGCACCAAGACGTCTTAGCTATCCTACATATACATGCACCCAACATTGCAACATCCAGATTTATAAAACAATCACTACTAGATGTGAGAGAAGACGTAGACAGCCACACCATCAGAGGTGGGGGCTTCAACACCCGCTTTAGGCAGATCATTGAGGCAGAAAACTGACAAAGACATCCTGGAATTAAATATGACACTTGACCAATGGGATCTAATAGACCTCTACAGAATACTTCCCCCAACACTGCAGAACACACATTCTTCTCCTTTGCACATGGAACATACTCTAAGACAGGCCTCGTCTCAACACGTTCCAAAAAGTCAAAATTACACTGAGCATCTTCTCTGACCACTGTGGATTAAAAATATAAATCAATACCAAGAGGAACCCTCAAAGCCACACAAATACATGAATAACTTTTGGATAACCACAAAAGCAAGGCTTTCACGCCTTCAAGGCCTCTGCTGAGGAGGTGGCCCGGTTGGTGCGGGGCCTGTGGCAAGGACCGCTGACTCCAGAGAAAACCACGGACATTAGCCTCTCCTGCATCCCGCTGCCTCTCCAGCAGTCCCATGGGGCTCGGATTCACATCATGGGGTCTGCTCTCTGCAATTCAGGAGCCAGTTCCCACACCTGCCTTTCTTTGTTAGAGCACCCTACACCAAAGTACCCGGAGAGTAAAGGATGAGTGACTCCCAGAGGAAAAACTCCATTCAGAAGTTCATGCAGGATGTGAAGATGTGAGCCCTAGGGCCAAATCTGCTGCTGTATACAAGACCACTGGGCTGTCTGCTTCCCATTGTCAAGAAGTTGCTGTTTCACCCGGCCCGTGACACTTCCTATTTCAAAATCAGATTGCCTAAGAGGAAAGTTCACAATACATTCTACCAAAACTTAAAATAGTTTCTACAACATGCCAACCATGGCCGTAACCAAAAGAAAATTATACTTAATCAGTAACAAAAACATTAGGCCACTGAAAGGCATGTGAAATTTGTTTAAGGGGTAGACGTTATCATGAATTTGGCTCCAAAACAAAATATGAAATCAGTTAAAAATCACCAAATCAAGCATACATCAAATCAAGTGTTCTGAGAAAGGTTCTTTCATTTTAACAAGAATATGACCCAAATCACACTTTATTCCACTGCTGTCAGGGTAAAACGGGGGTGAGAATTTACTGGACCTCGGTGTCCGCATTAAGGCTGTGGTGCAGTGTTTGGGGAAATTGAGGGAAATGTAAGAACCGCTGTCCAAATGTGACTCTTCCAAACCTTCATGAAAAATGGCGCATCTATGTGTCCAACGGTAGGGAGAGTTTCAGACTGTTTGGGCTATTAGCAAGCGCCACAGACCAGAGGTCTTATAAATAAAAGAAAAGTACTGCTCACAGTTCTGGACCCTGGAAGTCCAAGATCAAGGCAACTGAAGAGTCTGTGTCTGGTAAGAACTTCTTCCTGGTTCATGGGCAGCACCTTCTCACAGTGCCCTCACAGGGTGGAAGGGAAGAGGGAGCACTCTGGGTCTCCTTTTATAAGGGTGCTGATCTCATTCAGGAGGGCTCCACCCTTATGACCTCATGACCTCCCACAGCCCCTGCTTCCTCATACCATCGCCCTGGGGGTGAGAATCAGCAAACGGATTTTGGAGGGACAGTGACCTCCAGTCTGTAGGAGGAAGGAGCACTCATTAAAAATCAGGAAACCTAAGTGCAAGTGCCTGGCTGCTGGAACCCGGCCGCCTCGGACAAGGTCAGCCACAGCTTTGGCCTTAGTTTTCCATCTGAAGTAGGGGAATCTTGCTACTGATTTCCTCTTTCTTGTCAGGTCCTGTTTGATTTTATGTAAAACTAGACACAAAAAACATTTTAGAAAGCATGAAAGAAGATGTCTGAGTGCATTTTGTGCTTTTCATCCACAAGTGGGAAGTGTTACATTGGAACAAGCCCTTCAGGCTGATGGAGCTGGCAATGGGTTTGAACCTGCGGTTGCCCAGGGAGCTCCACGTGGCCCTGTTTGTGTTATTGCTGCTGTGGTGGTGCACCACTGTCTACCCTAATGAAACGGGAGAGCTTCTACTGAGCGCTGTATAGACAGAAAAGAATGATGTCGTCCTGGGAGACACTAAGAGCAAATATCCTAGTGAAGCCACTGAGGCCACAAACCATTTGTCCACAACCCAGGCCTCCACCCGATAGGCGAGGCCTGACCCGGGCTAGCCAGGTCCACTCTGCAGCCAGCCCAGCTCACACAGCATCTCAGAGAAGGAGAGCCGGGGCAGGAAGGAAAGACCACAGAACCTGGCATGGGCCAGACACATTCATCTTCAAACAGTAGCCACGGTCTGTGTGTCTGTGAAACCACATTTTAAAATCTGCTTTTAGTCGAGCTTTATTTTCCAGTTGCCACTCATTTTCATTAGATTGTTTTCAGCGTTGTGTCAATAACTTTCAAAATAATGAATATTGATGTCTCTGTGTCACAGTGAATTCTAAAAACCGTAACCTGACATGTATTTTGGAAAAGGAAAATGTCATTAAGGGAATTTCACATCAACAAAAAAGCAACAGTGATGACAATCCCAGCTTGGTTCGCCTTCCAATGAGTGCGCGGAGCAGACATGCTAGCCAGGCATACACAGGACGCCTGCTGATCACTGGTGAGACTCAGTCACTGCGCCACGAGGTGGCCCTGAGCAGACCCGCTGCCCCAGAGGCGGGGCTCCCGGGGAATCCCACCACCGGCCATGATGACATCCTGGGGGAAATCACGCATCAGTCTAAGTTTGTTTCTCGTTTCTTCAAAAGTCTTGGTACAAAAACTAGCAGCGAGTGAAGCGCCCAGAGTGATTTCCCAGGGCCACTGATGGGCCATTCATCCCGCTGCCAGCCCTGGAGCCCACGTCTCGAGCTGTGTGTCTGGAAGGCTCTCCCTCCATCTGCCAGGGCTCATTCTTCTGCAGGCCCCAAATCTCAACATGCTTTACCAAAGTTAATGATTAAACACTCTCAGTTGATGCCACGTTAAAGTATGCGGGTAGGGGCACAAGTCCACGATGCTATCTCCCCATCTACTGCACATTTAACTACCTTTGATCTTATCGCAGAGGAGATACAGAACTGGAATAATCACCATTTAAATATATTAGGTTGTTTGACATAGGTACTACACACAGGGAAAATCAATAATGATTATACAATCGCCAGATACAATGTAAACCGCATACCGCAAAGTCTTTACCGGCGAGATAACATCACAGAAATCCCAACGAGAGTCAATAGCCATTACTTTTTTAAAGTGGCCACTTGAACTTGTGTGTGTAGGTGTGTGCACTAGAGCCAGGCTGCCCGTGGGTGGAGGCTCTTAAAATAAATGAGGTTCAAAGAAATAAAGAGAGGGGTTTAAGAAACACACCTTCGAAAACATAAGTATCTTTAGATCCTGTTTGTGTTAAAACTCGTACTAGCTCTTTGCAGTTTGCCAGGCTTTAGAGAAATTCTAGCAGCTAAGGAGGGCATTTACAATTGCGATTAAACTCAAGTGTCCAAAACACTTTACACAACACAGAGAATTCTACCTTGCGGCTTTGGTATTCAGCCGGATCCCTCAAAGCTGCGTTTTGGTGCCGACAGCCAAAGAGCCGATGCCAGCTCCAAGGGGAGAAGGGAACTCATCGGAACAAGACTGTTTCATATCATTTTCTCCAAGGCCATGGAATCCTGACATTCTCGTAAATGAATTTCCACCACTGAGTCATCTGGGAAAGAAAATATTTTCCACTCAGTAAAAAATCTGCAAGAGTTTTCTGAGACCCAGAGACCTAGCCTGACGTCTGAAAGTTGATAAACGTCAGGGTTTCTTAGCAAATATTGAAAAGTTAAGAAATGGATGCAGCAAAGTGTAAGCGGTTATCAACTTTCAAGATTGTTCTCAGGCCGACGAGGAGCCAGGATGATCAATCTGTTCTGAGTCCTCGAGGCCAGGCCTGGAAACATGTGCCCTGATGCCGTTGACGTATCGGTCCCTCTCTGCTGTCCAGATGCCCTTCCAATAGACCAGCCCCCACCCCCCGACTCCCAGACATTCATCAAGATGGCAGTGGATGTGCGTCCCCTCTGCGGAGAGCCATCTACACAGGCATGTTGGAAAAAGTCAGCGATATCCATCCATGCATCCAGCAGTGCTGAAAGCTTGCCAGGACTGAATCCTGCGCATGTGCCACGGGACCAAAAGAAAAGTCCAGCAGGAAACAGAATGCCACCATTCTCAGCACCTATAAAATCAAAAGTGCATCGAAGGACTATGGCCGTAGTTTTATAGCCCTTATCCCTGCCCCTCCAACCATGCTGTCAAATTTACTGTTGAAGCTTTCCTTTGTAATCACGCGATTATGCACTCCATCACCCTTCCCACCCGTCACCCCATCTAATGGTCTTAAGGGTAAGGGAAATTACTTGTCCTCACAGCCAGCGCCTGACACTTTTATGGGTCGTCTGTAATGAAGCTATTCTTTGGCTTTAATGGAGACCTTGATTCCGACCAGTGTGAATAATTGTCAAAAGGTGATTAATTAAATATTCACCACTCCCCTATAAAATTGATCAACATATTGCACTACAGGCCTCCAAAAGTTATTCCATTTCTTCATTCTGCTTCAAATTCTATGCATTTAAACAAGCTTTAAACTGGATCTATGTAATTTACTGCATATTAATTATACATATGTATGGAATAAAGTAAGAAAATTTGTTTTTACACTTTTTTTAACTCTGTAAAGACACACTACCTGTCTTGAACATGAAATGTCTCACAATTGCTTCCTGAATGTCGGCAGTACAGGTCACTGAGGTAACAGGTTTTAAGCTCTACAAATATGTGGCTTTATCTGAAATAAACGTCCAAGGCTAAAGAGTCATATGATCAAAGTCAACTGATATGTACATTTCCACTTTTAAAACATCCTTCCAGGGCACAGAACACAGGGGTGAGCTCTGCACTCAGCTTTTCCAACTTGGGAAGGCCAAAATGTGGGGCAGAGCTGAAAGACAGGGAAGGGGAGTTGCCAGACAGAAAACCTAGTTGAAAATAAAATAAAGTCCCGGCCACCATCATGGATCTAGGCCTTGGCTGACTCTGGTCTTTGATTGTCTGAGAAAAGGAATGTGAAACCTTCTTTTTTTTTTTTTTTTTTGAGTTGGAGTCTCACTGTCGCCCAGACTGGAGTGCAGTAGCCGCTTCCTGCCACCGCAACCTCAATCTGCTGAGCTCCTGCGATCCTTCCGCCTCAGCCTTCCAAGTAGCTGAAACTACAGGCATGCGCTACCATGCCCGGCTGATTTTTGATTCATTGTAGAGATGAGGTCTCACCAAGTTGCCCAGG
>CAUYQG010294893.1:0-15855 GCA_963574415.1 Tarsius wallacei | reverse complement strand
AACTGAGTTGAGGTAGAAGGCTGTTTAAATGGAAAGAACTTTACTAGAAATGAGTGTCTGGAATGTGCAAGATTTAACTTTTCTGCAGTGACTGACCTTCATCAGATGGCAGTGTTTCCATCGCATTGCTGAATGGCGTTGGCCTGACGTCTCCTGCCCGTCACCTGACTGGATGGCTTTTCCTAGGTGCGGCAGTGCACAGCTCGAGGCATGCAAGGGGAGCAGCGGCCCAGCCTGCGAGAGGGCGCTGCGCTACCAAGCAGGGGACAAGATCCACGGATTCACTGTCAACCAGGTACAGCTGGTCCAGCACGCGCCACCTTACTCAGTGGCATCACAACTGTGGCTTCTGGAGGGGGAGATTGAGCCTGGAGTCCGAACCTTGTGTCCCCAGACAGCTGAGCACCCATCTCGGGGTAGCTGAATCAGGCCTGCGAGCGACAGGTCCCCACTCCCTTACCGGAACCCCCGGAGGCCTAGTGTCTCTGGGTTTGGGAGAATACACCTGTGTCCTGCAGGCAGACCCAGCGATGTGCCCTGAGGGTGACCAGTGAGGACTTGGGGTCCACCCTGTTGAGTTAGGCTTCCCCACCAATGGTTGGCACCAAACCTGTGCAGAAGTTTTCTGAGCCATATGGGTTTCAAACCCATAGAGAAAGTGTGAGCTTTATTTACTTAGGTGGATATTAACATGGAATCGTTTGTCTTCTGTTTCTCATTAATAGTGTTCTGTTTTCTTTTCCATTGCTTTTTTATTTAATGTAATAACTAAGAAATATGCACCCGAGACCCTTGTCTGGCTGTTGGCTTTGTGCTGCACCTGATGCCATAACAAATACAAAGACAGCAGCTTACAATCTAGAAGGAACCTTGCAGCCATGACACCGGGCACAGCCTGGTGAACGTCATGTCATGCAGAAATGCCAAGGACACAGGGCCTGGGGTGGGGGGTGGGAGAGGGACAAGCTCATGGAGACGGTGGCAGAGTCTCCAGGCAGGGCGTGTGCACGGGCGGTGACACAGGGTTCCCAGGCGAGGTCCCAGCACTGCGAGGTCCCTGGAAGTTGGGATTCATAACACAGGTTGCAGTTAATAAGGGCCTTATTCACAATGGCAGGCTCGGTTCCTTTCTTTTTCAGTTTTTATAGAAACTGAAATGACTCCACATCAGTCCTCACTCCGCGAATGGGATTCGAGGGCATTTGTTCCCCCGGCCCCTCCCACTGACTTGCGGCCCTGGCGTGTGCCCGGGCTCAGTACTGAGCACGTGTCCTTGGCGAGAGGAAGCCAAGGCTGTTTCCGGCATGTCCTTCCATAGTCACAAGCGCCTACCCCAGCATCTGCCTCCCTGCAGGGCCGTTCTGAGCCCCACAGGAGGTAGCATTTGTGGAGACTTGAGCCACACAATGGATACTTAAAGGGAGCCATGGTATTTAGGTGCAGCAGATGCTGGAAAGGGCGCAGACTCCAGGCTGAATCCTGGCTGTGTGTTCTCTGGGCAGCTAATTGCATCACCCTGAGCCTCAGCTTTTTCAGCTGTGAAAGGGAATAAGAATATCTCCCAGGGTTGTATGTGCCACGTTGAGATAATGCCTACCTGATGGTAAGTGCTCAGAAAAATGTCTTCTTACTGCAGGTGACACCTGTCCCCGAGCTGTTCCTGACCGCAGTGAAGCTCTCTCATGATGGCACAGGGGCCAAGTACTTACACCTGGCCAGGGAGGACAGCAACAACCTGTTCAGGTGTGTGGTCGTGTGAGAACGTGGTCGTGAACCTCTGCCGTGAAGTGATTTAAAGTCATTCTCATGACCAGCCTCTTGTTACTGCAGCATCCAGAACACATAAGGAAAAACTTGCACCGATGTGTGTTCTACCAAGTATCTTAGCACCTTGTGGTCGGCATCCGTGATTCACATGTTGCGGTTAGAACTCATTCTGTTGCGAGAGTGTGACGTGGGCGTGATCAGCTCTGACACCTGCAGTCGCCGCGTGTGGAGCCCGTGGGGCAGCGTTGCGCTCACCTCTTTCCTACTTGTGTGCTCTTCTCGTCCACAGTGTGCAGTTCCGCACCACGCCCATGGACAGCACGGGCGTTCCTCACGTGCTTGAGCACACGGTCCTGTGCGGGTCTCAGAAGTACCCCTGCCGAGACCCTTTCTTCAAGATGCTGAACAGGTCCTTGTCCACGTTCATGAATGCCTTCACGGGTAAGGCTGGCGTCCTGGCCGGCACACTGTTGGGTCTGCCATACGTACCTGGGATAGTCAGTGTCTGAGAAACCGGGCAGTTGGCAATTAGTGACTGCACCGGGATCCGTTGGTACCAGTCTCCAGTCCCGGAGACTAGAAATTTAGTGCTTTAGGAGAGGCGTGTCCGGATCAGATGGCAAAAACTGAAGTTTTAGGAAAAAGGCACTTGCCTTTTCTCTGGAAGGTTCGAAACAGTTTTCTGCCAGAAGTGTTGCGAGGGCATCAGGCCTCCTCATTGCTGCTGGCATGTTCAAGTTTTGTCTGGGGATGGCGAGTAGGCCAGTGGTGTGGATGGGGTGTCCCCTGAGGGCTGGAATTGAAGAGCAGGTTCACGCTGTCCGGCATGGGGAACTCTGGGGGGGGCCCAGGCTGCAGGGGAGTTGGCTGATGCGTTCGCACCGTACCTGCAGGTTAGACTCTGAGCTGGGTCTGCGGAGTCAGGGCCTGGGGCGGCGGCTGGGCAGGCAGGGACAGCCGCCTGGTGTGGTCCAGGGCGCAGGGTCACTGCCTCCCTTTCTGCGGACAGTGACAGCTTACGGAGCGTGAGGCTTGAGAGTGATCGTCTCTGTTGTATTTAAAATGCCTCTCTTCTTTTGTGCCCAGCTAGTGACTATACTCTGTATCCATTTTCCACACAAAACCCCAAGGATTTCCAGAACCTGCTCTCTGTGTATCTCGATGCGACCTTTTTCCCCTGTTTGCGAGAGCTGGACTTCTGGTATGTAATGATTATTGGGGGGCTTGGGCGTTCTTGTCAGGTCACCGTCCCCTTCTAATTAATTATTCATCCTCACTCACACAGGCAGGAAGGCTGGCGACTTGAGCATGAGGACCCGAGTGACCCCCACACGCCCTTGATCTTTAAAGGGGTCGTCTTCAATGAGATGAAGGGAGCATTTGTAAGTTTTCTTCCTTTTTTACGCTGTGTTAAACTCACTGTGGAAAATAGGGACACGTAGGTTTGGAAGCGAGTTGACATTGTGACCTCACGGAGTATTCTCCTAGGTCCTGACTTCTGGAATGAGCCTGGGCCAGGGTGGGGCTGGTGGGGGCGGACTGGGCTCCTTTTGGTGCCCGCTCCCCCGGCAGGCGACTGTGTCGGGCCCGCTGTGTGATCCCAGCAGGTCCGTGAAGTGATGCTCATTCTCCCCGAATGCCCAGTGGCCCTTCCAGAGCCACATGGCGCACGTGATACACAACATGCTGGGGATGGAAGCTGACAGGGAGCCCAGCTTCTGAGCTCGTGCTAAAGGGATTTGCAAAGGAGGCTGACAGGGACACTCTGCTCAGCCTCTTTAATATTTTGTGATGAAAAGTATTTTCTAAAAACATGTGTGCTAATGGGTAATGATGGGTTAAGTGAACGAATGAACAGTGTTCTTTAAGTCAGAGTCTCACTCTGTCACCCAGACTGGAGTGCAGTGGCACGCTCGCGGCCACCGCAGCCTTGACCTGCTGGGCAGATGATCCTTCTGCCTCAGGCTTCCAAGTAGCTGGAAACACAGGCATGCACCACCATGCCTGGCTAGTTTTTTTATTTACTGTAGAGATGAGGTCTCACCATGTTTCTCAGGCTGGTCTGAAACCCCTAAGCTCAGGCAATCCTCTTGTCTCTGCCTCACAAAGTACTGGGATCACAGGCATGAGCCACTGTGCCAGGCCGAATAATATTCTTAAATGTCTCAGTTTTAATTTGGAATACAGAAGGATTTACAAATACACACACACATACATAGACACACTGCATAATCAAGAAGCCCCACATGACCAAAAACTTGGGGGACTTCACTCATTTGGGGGGTGCCAGAGGTCTCAAGACCTTTGGGTTTTGAGAAGGGCTGTCCTGGGCCCACGTCCCCATATCCCCTTGCACCTGCCCTGGCCTGTCCAGCCTCTCAGGCGTGGGGGCCCGTGACCCCATGATGCCCCTGCTTCCTGGGGCCCCTTGGGGCTGGCGCACTGCTTACCCTTTTATACCCAGTTTGGGTGCCATTTCTTCCAAGTCATCATTTTGAAACTCAGGCTTGGTGACAGCACCTCGCTGTCTCCCGTACGGCTGGTGGACAGAGAAACCCTAGTGACTCATCTCACTGCACCCTTCTGGCCGTCAGCTGGGTAATGGTTCGCCTGACACGCGCTGCAGAGTACAAGACTCTTCCTTTCCAAGGGAGCCAGCCCTGGGTTCTGTGCACAGGTCGTGAGTCATGGAGCAGCACGCTCGACAGTGCCGCAGGGATGTCCCCGAGTGCCATGAGAGCAGTTCTATTTGCCATGTTACACGCGTGTGCTCCCAAGTGTGACTGGTTTGCTGCGCCGTATGTTTGTGTGCGCATCACTCCCCGTGTATACCTTTTTTCTCATTTGTTTGTTTACTTTTGGAAATTTCAAGACAGACAACGAGAGGATCTTCTCCCAGCACCTCCAGAACAGGCTTCTTCCTGACCACACGTACTCGGTGGTCTCCGGGGGTGACCCGCTGTGCATCCCAGAACTCACGTGGGAGCAGCTGAAGCAGTTCCACGCTACACACTACCACCCGAGCAATGCCAGGTAGGCTGTTCTGAGGCTGACGCTGACAGGGCTGTTGGGAGTTGCCTTGTGTGCATCCTTACTGTGTGATGCAGCCTCCATGGGACTCCTGGCCCGAGCCGCCTGTCTCCCTCACATGGACGTTCATCTTTACCTCTGCGCTGATCACATCAGGTCTGCGTGGGAGTTACACACAGCCCGTGGGTTCCCCAAGACGGGTCCGAGCCCCTCCCTTCACCTGCAGGTCCCCGATCTGCTAGTGTAAACGGGACATGGAAGACTCCTGCCTCGCAGAACTGACACAGACAGATGACACACATTGTGATCCTTTACCCCAAACACGTGAATGTGTGAACCGTGGGAATGTTTTCCTGCCTAAGACACCATTTCACATTCAACAGATTGCACATATTTCCTTAAACCAGCTGTTTCTTATTTCACGTCCGTATTTTCCAGTTGTCCTATAATATTTGGCCTGGCTGAGGCCACACACCCGTTGTCAGCGTCCATCTTGTCTCCTGGGCACCCGCTCCTGGGGGGTGGGGCAGGGGCAGGCCTGGCTTCTCTGCACTTCCCTCACTTCGGGTGGCTTGGCCACTGCTTGTGGTGCTGGTTAATGTGTTCCTATGTTCCCAAGATCCAGAACTTAGACCCAAAGACCTGGGTAGAGTCCGGCGAGCCTTCTCACACAGAGTTCTGGGTAGGGGAGCTCTGTGTAGCCTGCCACACTACCTGAGGCCCGCTCATCCCCAAGGGATGCCGGCATCAGCAGGTCTAGGTGGTGGCCGCTCTGGGAGGTTCTGGTTCTCCCTATAGCCACAGGCCATTGTGGGCCGAGATTCTGGTGTCCTGGGACTTTGATTGAGTTCCAGCCTGCTAATTGATGACCATTGCCTGGGGCAGTGACTTTACCAGTTTGTGAAGTTTCCCAGTTCTGTAATTTCTTCTGCCCATATCGGGGCTGTTGAGTGACCCTAAAATACGGTTCTGCTGGGGCAGGAGGGTGGCTGCTCTCTGGGACGCCAGCAATGGGGAGTGACGCCCGTCTTGGGGAGATGGTGCAGGAGCCCTCCAGTGGTGGCTGGGAGGTACCTTCCTTTCTTAGCCTCCGTGGTGGTTGTGACCTCACACAGGATTCCCATGTGTGTCTGTGTCTGAGGACATGTGACCAAATACCATCTGTTTACCACTTCTGCTCACATCCTCCTGACGTGGCCGTGGGGTTCCTTTCTGATGGTTCTGGTCTTCAGTGACTTCTTGGGTTTCTCCCCCAACCCGCGCACACTCATGTGGCCCTTCCTGCCCCCGAAGTTTGGCGGGCGTCCCCCTCCCCATGACCTCTGGAGCCCTGGAGAAAGGGTCTAGAGACCAGCATCAGGCACTGGGTGCTGCTGGCCCTGCTGACCTAACCCTTAGAGTGTGAGTTTTGGTTCTAGATCCTGGAGTGTAAAATGGTTAAAGGTTCTTTAATATCTTAGGCACCAAAGCTCCACCATAGCTCAGACGACAGCATGGTAGAGAAAAAAATCAGCTCTGTCATCGTGACCTTTTTTCTCTGGTTGAGTAAAACGTACATGACCTGAAAGTTGTAACCTAGAATTGAGTTTGGTGAAATACCTTATTTCATTTGTCTGTTGGATTATTGCATCACTGTAGCCAGGGTTACAGAGGGTTTTACGAATGACTCACTTTGTTGTTGGAATGCCTTTAGAGCAGATTTAAATGAAAATCAATTTTTACTGGATTTGCATTTAATTAATTCCTTCTGCATGGTTTGTACTTTGTTAGAACCACCTATTAAAAGGGCCAAAGCCTCTCCTGGGTGTTTGCAGTTAAACTAAATGAAAACAACATGTATCCCGGTGAAAGTTCTCTTCATTGTGGCAACTGGCATGGCAGCCGCCGTATGGTAGCCCACTTATCTGAGGGGTCCCTTGCACGACCCGCAGGGGCTGCCTGAAACCATGACGCCAAACCCTGGGTACATACTGTGTGCTCCCTAGACAGGCACACCCACGATAAAGTTAATAGGTTAGGCACAGTAAGAGATGAACAACAATAATACTAAAAGAGAGGCACTATAACAATGCTCTGTAATAAAAGTCAAGTGGATGTGGTCTTTCTCTCCAAATACTGTAATGTTTTCGGCCTGGGTTGATCAGCGGTAACTAAAACCCCAGGAAGCGACCCCTCGGATGAGTGGGTGCTGGGTGCTGTCGATTTCTCATCTTTTAAACTGAAGTCGATTAACATATTCCCTCGAAATCATAGGTTCTTCACGTACGGAAATCTCCCGTTAGAACAGCATCTGAGACAGGTTCATGATGAAGCGCTGAGTAAGTTTCAGAAGATTGAACCGCATACCGCCGTGCCCGCTCAGAAGCCCTGGGGCCAGCCGGTGAGCCCCCGCCATGTGTGTCCTTTCCGTTAAACGCACTGATGTGGCTTGCACTGCACACTGACAGTGGGATTTTGGAATGTGACTGTAGATCCTGCCGGTGGTGTGAGCACTTTCAAGCCTGATGAGCGGTTATTTGTTTACAATGGAAGTTAGCATGTTGGGCACGTTTTGGACATTCAGATAACCCGCAGTGGTTTAAAGCCGACAGTCTGTGTGCCGACTCACAGCGTCTCCTCACTTTACAGAGGGAGTTCCAGATAACTTGCGGCCCGGACACATTTGCTGCAGACCCCTCCAGACAGACGATGGTTAGCGTCGCCTTCCTCTTACCAGAGTAAGTACCCAGTGTTAAAGCTCACAAAGCCAGGGTGCAATAGTGGACACCCAGGTGAGGAGGCTCGAAGGCGCACTCTACGATCAAGGTCCGTCAGTGTGCAGGTGGGGATTTCGCAGGTTTTAAGATGAGACACAGAATGTCAAGAGAGGTGTTGTTTTGTTTTTGTTTCTTTGAGTCAGGATCTCACTCTGTCACCCAGGCTAGAGTACAGTGACATGCTCATGGCTCACGGCAGCCTCCACCCACCTTCCCCTCCCCCGACCTTCCCACCTTGGCCTCCTGAGTAGCTGGGACCACAGGTGTGAGTCACTTTGCCGGGTTTGTCTTTTGATTTTTTTTTGGATATGAGGGCTCACTGTCTTGCCCAGGCTGGTCTCGAACTCCTGGACTCGACCAGTCTTCCTGCCTCCACCTCCTAAAGTGCTGCGGTTACCGGTGTGAGTCCTTGCACCCAGCCCAAAGAAGTTTTACTAACCTCTGAAATGGGTTGGGGGTTTTGATATACCTATCCAGAGGAAGAGTCTTTACTTCGTTGTATGTAAAGCTTCCTTCCTGCAGAGAAGTGATGGCCTCGCATGGCAATTGTCAACATTTGAGGTCGCAACGTGTATGTCAAAATACACGTTGACGTGCAGGAGTTTCCAGCGGGGCTTCGGCTGTCTGGAGCGGAAAGTGTTGGGATGGTCTTAGCTGGTTGGAAAAGCACGTCAGGGCCAACGGTGCTCCCTCTTGTTCTTTTTCTGTCCCCATCGTTTTTCGACGAAGTATCACGGACACATTTGAAGCCTTCACCTTAAGTCTTCTGTCTTCACTCCTGATCACTGGGCCCAATTCTCCATTTTACAAAGCCTTGATCGAGTCTGGACTTGGCACAGACTTTTCTCCTGATGTCGGGTAAGTGGGATTATTCGATTAGCTCACTGGCACTCAGCTGGGGGCACTGGGCAGTTTTGCTCCCCGCCAAGGACACTCGATGACGTCCGGCGCATTTTTAGTTATAATTGGAGGGTGGCACCGGGAATGCTGCCGAATGTCCCACGGGCACAGGACAGCCCACTTGACAAGGAGCTCCGGCTAGGTCCTGGTTCCAGCGAAGCCTGCTGATGTCTCCTGAAGGGGATATTGGGCAGAAAACGCACCCAAACATGTAGACATTTCCCAAGGTCTCAGTGTCATGCCACTCACCACCTGTCAGTAAATATTCTTAGGAATCACACAATTTTATCAAACCCAGCAGTTCTCTGTGAGATTTATTTTGCTTTAGCTCAAAAGTTTAAATTGTATTGATTTTTCAGAATATTTAAAGAACACGAATGTCTGTGTGGCCAGTCATAGCTGAGAGGATGCTTTCATGGGCTTTCTAGTGGAGGGCCTGGAGTTTAACGTCTTCCGTCTCCTTAGATAAAGCACGTGATACGCGAAGGTGGCTGTGTGTGGAGTCTGATGCAATGTCTCTGTTGTGTTCCAGATACAGCGGCTACACGAGGGAGGCCTACTTCAGCGTTGGTCTCCAGGGGATATCAGAGAAGGACACTCAGACCGTCAGGAGCCTCGTGGACAGAACGATCGACGAGGTCATGGAGTAAGTTGGCATGTGGCAACAGTTTGCTGTCCTCATCGGTGTGCTTTCTGGGGAGGACAGCCTCTCTGCGGGCCCTTCCCTCTCTAATAAGACATGCGGTAGTGTGAGCTCAGCTGCTTAAATATTGTCTCTGCTCCCTTGTGTTTTTAAAACCTGTTTGTTCTCAGCATCTTATGTCTTAATTGCATTCTTTAGGAAAGGATTTGAAGATGACCGTATTGAAGCTTTACTTCATAAACTTGAAGTACAAATGAAGCATCAGTCTCCCAGCTTTGGCCTGACCCTGACATCAGTATGTGATTTCTCAGCCACTTCGGTTTTGTTTTTGTTTTGTTTTCTTGGCTTTTGCAATTGGTGGTTCATGACAGCACTGAGAATATAGATTGATATTGATAGCGCTTTTGATTTGAACCTCGAAAGCTGTACTGTTTGGGAAGAGTTAAAAATTTTATCTTATTTTATTAAGTACTTTTTCTCTTTTTTATTAGCTTACTTAATTGGCTTTTTGTAGTCTTATCCTTTTATGTAAAATAGATTTGCACAGAATACTTTAAATGAGTAGGAATTTTTGATAACTGGTAATCTGTTAGTATTTTTTTTTTTTTAAGTTGGAGTCTCACTCTGTCGCCCAGACTGGAATACAGTGGCCGCTCCTGGCCACCGCAGCCTCAACCTGCTGGGCTCCGGCGATCCTTCCGGCTCAGCCTTCCAAGTAGTTGGAACTACAGGCACGCGCTACCATGCCCGGCTAATTTTTTTGATTTATTGTAGAGATGAGGTCTCACCAAGTTGCCCGGGCAGGTCTCGAACCCTGTGGTCTCAGGCAATCCACTCACCTCGGCCTCCCAAAGCGCTGGGATTACAGGCTAAGCCACCGAACCCAGCCGTATACTTTCTTAAAATAATTTAAATCTGTCCTTTCTTATTAGAACAAATTAGGATGAAAATTAGGTTGGTTTTTTTCCTCCAACCCAAGAATTACTTAATCATCACGATAAACAATTCTTTGTGGTTATTTTTAAGTTTTGAAACTAGGATCTTGTAAGCCCTCAAGCCCTTGCCTGGAGTCAAGGTGTTTGTGGTGCCGTGTGCATTGTGGGTGTGAAACTCCTCATTTCAGTACATAGCTTCCTGCTGGAATCACGACGGGGACCCTGTGGAGCTCTTGAAGTTGGGAAACCAGTTAACTCAATTCAGGCAGTGTCTGAAGGAAAACCCCAAGTTTTTGCAAGAAAAAGTAAAGCAGTATTTTAAGGTAAGAAAGTTGCAGAATTTGGTATAATTCCCTTTGATGTACTATCTCATTTTGTTATTAACAAACACGAGGAGTATAAACCAGATCCTGGAATGAATTACAATCATAACTAAAGATAATATTCTAAACTACATGTAAGTGTCAGTTCACTTTGGTTGCAACTAACTTGTTTAGTAAAACCCTAAATATACCAGTTCCATATCTGTTACCATATTTTTTCCTACTAATAACACCAAGAAACAAGTAACATCATAGAAGCATAAAACCTCAGGCAGTCTGCAGTGGCATGGAGCAGCTTGTGGGGAGGCAGGACCCCTGTAGTGGGAGGGCGTGAACAATGGATTAGGAGGCGGTGGGTTCATGGAGGAGTAGAGATGGGAGCGCAGAACACATTTCAGATTCCAGAAAAACTAAAGTCAGATGCGTAGGCTGTGGTGTGCAGCGTGTGTGTCTGTGGATGCTTGTTCAGTATGCTTAGTTCCTGTGTAGGGGCGGGGAGTTTTACCTGGCAGGAATATAAACCTCAGGCACCTGTGAGGCCACCCATATAAAATTAACATAGGGCTATGGGGAAAAAGCTATGGAAGAGACCCAAGCCCTGCAAAGTTGCAGCTCTGGGTAGAAATCAACAAACCTGTTGATTCTGAATTTGTGTTCACTTCAAGAGAGAACAGTTGATGGTCTTTATGTTCTGACCTGCTGGGGAGGCTAGAAGCTGCCTGCAAGGCTCGTAAACATATCTTCCCTTAAACAGTGAGCCAGTGCCTACAAAATCATTCCAGATTTGCATTTCATATGATTTATATCTCACAAACTAAAATGAGATACACTTTGTAGGAGTCCTGGCGCACTACATGTTCATGTGCTTGTGTGTGTGTGTGTGTGTGTGTGTGTGTGTGTGTGTGTGTGTATGTGAGAGAGAGAGAGAGAGAGAGAGATTTGCTCAACATCCCTTCTGAGAAACTACCCCTATTCCCTCCATTAATTGAGATGAGGTGAACTATCGGATTCTGCCAGAGTTCTCTCTGGTATTTTCTCAGCGCTTATTGTCTTTCCCTGTTATCTGAAGTGCTGAGAGTCTTGCGAGACCAAAACTTCTACTGGCCATTTTCCAACCTTATGGAGAGTCTTTCTGAAAATGAAGCCAACACAGAGATAAAGACAAGAGAAACAGAGCAAGAGAGAAAAAGAGAGGAACTGAATCTTGCGTGCATTGTTTAGGTACTTGCATTAAGCCATACGTGAAACTCTGAACTGTTTAAGTGTCACATCTGAAAGAATTGTTTTTTAAGAAAATATAGATTGCAATCAATAAAGCCCTTATTCTTGAGTATACTGCCCCAAAAAAGAAAGTTGTAGAATTTATTTCTATAGTTTTGAAATTGAGTTTCGTAATAGTGAAAAGAACATTAGGAACATTATATATGTCAGTCAGTTTCTGTTAACGGATGGGTGATACAACTTTTATGACTATGTCTGTTGGTGTTTCATATGAATGTATGTGTACATTTTTTAAATGTAAATATATGTATATGTGGACGAAGGAACAAAACATTTGTGTATGCTTTTCTGTTTTGTTAATAGAAGGCTGTGAGGACAGTCCCCTTAAAGACTATTCTGGCTTTTTCAGATTGGGTTCTCTTGATGTGTGCTCGTTTGCTTTGGGTTGTCAGGTGTTTGTGCTTGGTTGAGTGTTCTGGCTCTGTACTTGTTACTGTGGTGGAACTTCTTTGTTACAGGGTAGACTGTGGCCTGTTTTGGGGTTACTCTCCGGCATGTGCCATTGTTTATTTGACCTGCAGTTTCGCTGAGCTGCTGTAAGTTACTCTACATAAAGTTCAGTGGTGCTCCAGTTCCCTTGGTAGTGTTACAAGCGAGCGTGTTGTGCATGGGTAGCTTTTTCATTGTCGAGATAGATAAGAGAGGCACACTAAATCACCCAACATCGATTTTGTGTCAAATCAACATGTATTTTATGCTAGTAATTTCACAAAGTCTTGAATGGGAAATGTAGTCCCAGCCTTTCAGTAGTTAATAGTATGGTCAACAGTAGACAAAAATTAAGTTAGAAGTCTGTGTCATCTCCAGTTTATATTAAAATCAAAGACTTACACTATTTAAAAGGGTAAATCTTTTCCCAGCCAAGGTGTGTGGTTAGGACGTGGAGACCGTAATGGTAATGATCATCCTGGCAGCAGTCTTAGCAGTGTGGGTGAATTCTGTACTTGCAACCCAGCAGTGGGTTAGGGTTTTCTGTGGCTTCTCTTCTTTAATCTGCAAAGCATCCCTTGAGGTGAGTCCTGTTACCATCATTCTTTTAAAAGTGGATAAATGGAACTGCAGGCCCGGCACACAGCAGGACTGGACTCCCTGCGTAAGTCCTAGTACGGTCCTTTGAAACTTGGCCTTTTGCCTCTGTGGCTGTTGCAGAATAACCAGCATAAGCTGACGTTGTCCATGAAGCCAGATGACAAGTTCCACGAGAAACAAGCGCAGATGGAGGCGGAGACACTGAAGCAGAAGGTCGACTCGCTCTCCCTGGAAGACAAGCGGCAGATCTACGAGAAAGGTCAGCATTTGGTTTCTTCTCTGTGGTTCGCTGGCGTTCTCCTGGACCCTATGGACGTTTTAGTGCGCTCCTAGTTGGAGGCAGGTACTGTTTCAACCGGCAGGTGTTTCCTGAGCACCTGCAGAATTCCACGTTGGGTGCAGGGACTTCCACCTCGAGATTCCAGCCATTTACTATGTGCCGTAACATGCCAACGACACTAGTCATGTTGCAGTACGTAGCCAATGGCCCAGGAGCCATATGGACAGTATGAGCTGTGTGTTTAGAAGAGCCCCATCTCTGAAAGGGCACGGAGGGGCTGCGCCAGCCGTGACATAGCACCAGGGCTCTGGGGGACAGCCTCAGTGATGTGCTCCTGAGGGTGGAGGGAGGGCCGTGTGTGGGAGAGACTGCGGGCCCGGTGGAGGCAGATGGGCAGGGTCTGCATAGAGATGGGAGTGCAGGGACTTCATCTACGAAGTCAGGGGATTAGTGGGTCAGTAGGTGGTACAGCAGTGGTATCATTCAGGGTGGTTTTGAGGGGAAATAGAGAAATTAGGTCGAGCAAAACCATCAAAAGGCAATTAGAAACCTAAGCCTGACACGAAGACCTCAGCAGGGTGCTTGGGTGGGAGGAAGACAAATCGGATGTGAGGGAGTTTTGGAGGCTGGTTTTGGGGCTGGGAAGGGCTGAGGCCTTGGGGGGATGTGTCTCCATCAGAGGGAGGCTGGCTCCGAAAAGACACTCGCACAGCTGGTATCTGATCAAGGAATGCACCTGGGCTGTACCAGATGCTAGCAGATAATGGGAACTCCCAACCAGTTAAAAATGGGCAAGATCTTTTGACAGCTACGTCATCTAAGAAGGTATCCTAATGGCAAATAAGCACCTGTGAGGGGGACCCAAGAAAACCAGAAATTATTTATAGAAAATTGTGTCTTCATTCTTACATGTTTAAACTTCAGTCACCGTCAAAGTACTCCCACTGGATGCAGTATACTCACTGAGATGCTTTTTCTACTGCTCAGAATAAGTTTTGAAACTGTCAGTTTTGATGCCTTTAGTGCTTCTGCTGTTTTTTTGTTTCACCGCTTCCATGCCAGCAAAATGTTTCCCTTTGAGGACTTTTTTCATCTGGAGAAACAAAAAAAGTCACCTGGAGAGAGATGGGGTGAATAGGGAGGGTGGGGCACGGGGTCATGTTTTTGGCCAAACGCTGCCGAACACTCAGCACGGTGTGGGCAGGTGCGCTTGTAAGTCACCCATCATGAAATGGGCAAACACGTTGAGAGAATCTCCAAAAAAACTCACTGAAGCCGAATGCCGCCTCTCACAACACTCACGGGCATAGGGAGGCCGATGGGTCCCTGAAACACTCACCTAGCAGGGGGAGCCTGTACTGCAAGGGGCCAACCCTCCAAGCAGAATTCCTATTTTATGGGTCCCCCCCTCGTAAATCACTGTTTACATGGGGAGTAGTGCATTTTTTTTACAGAAGTGCATCGTTTATTAGGAAAATACAGATTAGAGCTACAATGATACATGCCTTTTTCACATACTAGGATAGCTAGCATTTGCACAAAATACCGCCAGTCCCAAGTGCTGTCAGTCAGGCGAAGCAAGTGGACCTGTCAGACTGTCGGGCGTTGCTCAAGGAAAACCCAGACGGTCCGGCCACGTAGGAACAGCTTTATGGCTGCCAGCCCTCCTCCCTCATGTGCTCGCCGTCAGTTAGGCCGGCTGTCCTACTCCGCGTGTTCGTCCACCCAAGAGAGTGGAAGCATGTCCACACGAACTTGAACCGGCTCACATTCCCATCAACGCGTGCCCTCACGTAAACAAATGCCCCCAGCCTCAGAAAGGCGCAAAACCATGAGGCACGGACACACACGAGGCCCGGTGCCGGTGAGCCTCCGCAGCAGGGTGCCAGGTCAGGCCCAGAGGAGCACGGGCCGCGGGAGTCCCCGGGGCACCCTGGGGTGGCTGCGGGGACCAAGCCAACGAGCAGCGCCGGAGCTGGGGGCAGTGACTTAGGGGCGTGAGAGGATCTTCTAGGGTGGCGGAAAGCTCAGCACGATGTGGCGGATACTTGGTTTTCCACACTCGTCAGACACATCAAGCTATGTTTTTAAAATTGTGGCTGTTGGCCGGGCTCGGTGGCTCAGCCTGTCATCCCAGCACTTTGGGAGGCCGAGGCGAGTGGATTGCCTGAGTCCACGGGTTCGAGACCAGCCCGGGCAACCTGGCCAATTCATCTCTAAGGCTTGCTGGCCTGAGTGACCGTCACCAGCAGGTGTCCTACTCACAGGAGCACTGCAGTGAGTTTGCAAAGTGCCAATACACATCTGGAACATGCGCATCGTTCATCAACACCTGGCTTGGACTGCAGCACACTGGGCTTCCACGGCACGAAGCCCAGGCCTAAGACACGTAGTCAGTTAGGAAACACACACTCTGTTGCTTATGTGCAGAAGTTTCTTGTGTACCTATACACATCCCTTTGATTACACTTGGAAGACAGGTGCTCTCCCAAACACACCGAAAATAGCCGTGTCCACATGAGAACTCCCATGTAGAAAACAGGTCCCAAGCGGACACTCATGGTTCCTTTACATTACAGAACCCAAAACTGAGCACTCGAAACAGAACTGCTCTGTGTTCTCTGTCCCCTGACGTCCGGGCTACCTCCCAGGCCTGATGATCCTCACATAGTGCCAGCCCGAATAGTGCCTCAGGGAGGGGTGGATACCTGTGCGAGCACAGGGCACATGCTTTAGTGGGCTTTATTAATACAGAACTTACAAGCAGAAACAGCCACAATTTTTTGTTTTGAGTTGAAGTCTCATTCCTTCACCCAGGCTGGAGTGCAGTGGCATGCACACTCACGGCCAGCCCAGCATTGACCTTCTGGGCTCCAGCGATCCTTTCGCCTCAGCCTTCTGAGTAGCAGGA
>CAUYQG010294891.1:0-57068 GCA_963574415.1 Tarsius wallacei | reverse complement strand
GGCGGAAGGATCGCCGGAGCCCAGCAGGTCGAGGCTGCGGTGGCCGGAAGCGGCCACTGCACTCCAGTCTGGGCGACGGAGTGAGACTCCAACTCAAAAGAAAAACAAATTCTTTCTAGGCCAGGCACGGTGGCTCACGCCTATAATCCCAGCACTTTGGAAGGCTGAAGTGAGAGGATTGCCTGAGCCTACGGGTTTGAGACCAGCCTGGGCAACTTGGTGAGAGACCTCATCGCTACAATGAATCAAAAAATTAGCCGGGCGTGGTGGCACGTGACTGTAGTTCCAGCTACTTGGAAGGCTGATGCGGAAGGATTGCCTGAGCCAAGCAGGTCCGTGAGCATGCCACCGCACTCCAGCCTGGGCGACAGAGTAAGACTCCACCTCAAAAAAAAAAAAGAAAAAATTTCTTTCTAATCTTCATTTATCCCTACTGGGAAATATTTATTCAAGTGACCTGCCTTTTTTTTTGAGTTGGAGTCTCACGCCATTGCCCAGACTGGAGTGCAGTGGCATACTCACGACCACTGCAGCTTTGACCTGCTGGACTCAGGCGATTATTACACCTCAGCCTTCCAAGTAGCCAGAACTACAGGCACGCGCTATCATGCCCGGCTAATTTTTTGATTTATTGTAGAGATGAGGCCTCACCAAGTTGTCCAGGCTGTTCTTAAATCCCCTCACTTGGGCCTCCCAAAGTGCTTGAATTACAGGCTTGAGTCACCGTACCCAGCCTGCCCTTCTTTTTTATAGCATCCAGCAAAACTTATTTTTCTGGTTATGACTGATGGAAAATTGCTACTATTATTTAGGCTGATAGATATAATTTCACTCTTGTTTAATACTTCATTTAAGCTATAGTATATTTTTCCTGCCTGTGTGTGAAGCCAGTGTTTCATCTTCACACATTGTTGTCACTGTGGTTTGTCTCAGGTGCCCCAGGTGGGAAGGGACAACCAGGAGATAGGGGGCCTTCAGGACCAGCTGGAATGAAGGGTCTCCCCGGACTCCCAGGACTGCCTGGGACACATGGACCCCCAGGCGCCCCAGGAGTCCCAGGCCCCTTTGGGGATGATGGGCCACCTGGTCTTCCAGGCCCAAAAGGTAGGCAATGCCTTTTCATTATTTCCTCCTATTTTATAAACCTGAAAACCATGCCAAGTAAAGCCTGTTACATATGACCATACTTAGCAGGGTTTACTGTTAGAATGACTTTGTCCTTTCCTTGATGATATCTCCCCTCTTCTTGTCCTCTGTACTGTTATTCTTTCCAGTGACAGAATGTTTTGGTGTAGGTCAATGGGAAAAGGAGTGTGAGGGTGTTAGGTCCACAGAAGCATAAACACTTCAGTTGGGTAGCACCGGTGAAGTCCTCCGGTCAGGGCTACTGCACTTTCACTTTGAATGGGCCCCTCATCCTCATCTTCATCCCTCTTAAAGCATAGTGAGATCAGGACTTACGTCAGGGGCCATACTTCAGGTCCCTAGGGGAGGGAACTAGGACTGTGAGGCAGAACACAGCTATTAAATGCAGTGAGGCTGACAACTGTTGTTTACAATACATAGTCATAGAAGGGCAGGGGTTTGCATCTGTAGGTGAACTGCAAAGAACACCGATATAAAAACCATATCTGCCTTTAAAATGTTTTCCTAAACATGCATAATCTCATTTCACCAGGACTGCAGGGGCTGCCTGGTTTCCAGGGCTTTCCTGGAGAGAGAGGAAAGCCTGGCCCAGAGGGCCATCCTGGCAGAAAGGGAGAACCTGGGGAAAAGGGTTGTCCTGGTTTTCCTGGAGACCAGGGAATGAGAGGTGGTAAAGGTAAGTAACAACGCAGTGACGCAGCATGCACTTGTCCCCGGTCTTTGATCAGAATCTATCAATGTGAACACTGAAAAATAAATTGGGACTATTCTGCAGCTTGGATTCCTCTTCCTTTCAGTAGCATTTGTTTCAGAATTTTAAACAAAATTCATTTTCCTTACTTCTCAATCTTATTAAATGTAGCTATGGTGAATGAATTGCTTTATTTTATTTTACTTTATTTTAATTTAATTTTTGAGTTGGAGTCTTACTCTGTCGCCCTGGCTGGAGGGCAGTGGCATGCTCACAGCCACTGCAGCCTCGACCTGCTGGGCTCAGATGATTCTTCCGCTTCAGCCTTCCAAGGAGCTGGAAGTACAGATGCGCGCCACCACCTGGCTAATTTTTTGATTTATTGTAGAGATGAGGTCTCGCCAAGTGGCCCACACTGGTCTTGAACCCGTGGGCTCAGGCAGTCCTCTCACCTTGGTCTCCCAAAGTGCTGAGATTATAGTCATGAGACACCACGCCTGGCCTAAATTGTTTTATTGATAGAAAAAAACAGAGAACTTTCTTAACTACTGGGAAGAGGATACAGGCAGGGCTCCTGTCCCCCAACCTGTGTTTCAATTAGAACAGGTAGGTAAACTTTTCCTGGAATGAGCCTGATAGTATTTCAGGCTTCACGAGCCATCTGGTCTCTGTCACAGCTACTCATCTTGGCTTTTGTAGCATGAATACTGCCACAAGCAACACATAAACAAACACAAAATAAAAATTTTCTACAAAGTGTTAGTTATGGATATTAAGACTTGAATTTCATATGATTTTCACGTCACCAAATATTACCTTGTTTTGTGTTTTCCCCCAAGTACGTAAAAGTGTAAAAGCCATACCTATCTCATGGGATGCACATACCGGCAGCAGAAGGGACTCGGCCCGTGGGCTAGAGTTGGCTACAATGAGTTCATTTTCATCCAGGCTCTGAGCTGAGCTTCCTCCAAGCATCATTTAAAGAAAGAATTTTAGTTACTATTAAAAAATAAGTTTCAGGACCACTGGTTTAAATGTTCTGTGCCCATACCAGATAAATGTTTACTTTTACTCCTTAGCCTGGAGGCAGCAGTAATGAAGATAACATTTCATTTTCAGTGTTGAGAAAAAAAATGCTTGACAATTTGTACAAACAAGGATTTTGTCCTTAAAGGCTTTTAGGCAAATAGCTTCCTATTTAATTAAAATTATCTTTTCTTCCTAGTTCATTGATTCTACTGTTATTTCTTTGTTTTACTTGCTTGTAAATTATTTATGTAGAATCAAGGAATCAAAGAATCACTCTTGCTGGTTTAGATAAGTGATGTCTGCTGTGCGATTATGCAACTATGCAATTATCCTACTAAAAATTAAAAATTGGATTAATGCCAGTGATGTACTAGCGAATTAGCTCTTTGAAATTAAAAAAAAAGAAAAAGAAAAAAAAGGCCCGGGTTTGTAGTTTTTGCTGATTGCTGTGGTGTAAATACTCCTACCACCACATAATACTCCTACAGTGATTGATTTAAAGTTCCCAACAGTTTGACGACTGTGTTGCAAAATTCTTGAATTGTTTATAATTGGCTCTCACCAAGCTGGTAGGAGCCCAATGCTGCATACTGCTACAGGGGATGGTGTTTACAAAATCAGGCAGAAATGTGGTATGCCCTTCCTTACCTTTTAGAAGTCACTATGTGGAGAACCACGTTAAGGTAAGTGTCTGCTCTTTCACTGTAAGGAAAGTGACTAGGAAGGGGAATGTGTGAAACTGGAAATAAGAGATGGGTGATCCAAATTTCATAGGATAAAGGGACTTTTTTTACACTAGAACTTTTAAAACCTGTTTTAACTCACTGAAGACTCTGGCCAGTTTGGTTGAATTTAGCAAACATTCACTGAACACTCCTAGTGCCCAGGATTTGTGGCTGGACAAGTATGGACTGGAATATAATAGGCATAGCCCTTTCTTTAGGAAATCAATCAGCGATGTTGACATTGTGTGGTCCATAAACACAAATACAGCTTAGGTGAAATGGGGATTTGTAAACTGGAAGTGAAGTGTGGTCACAGACGAATTATGTGTGTGGTGTTTCTGTTTGCTTTGCTCTTGTATAATTCATACCTAAAGGGGCAAGAGGACCCCCAGGAGATGAAGGAGAAATGGCTATCATTTCCAAAAAGGGGAAACCTGGGGAACCTGGATCTCCTGGAGATGATGGATTCCCAGGAGAAAGAGGTAAACACTAAAGATTTTTCACTATATCAGATAAGTTGACATCTTTGCAGATCATTCAAACAAGCATGTGTACTAGGTGACTTTCCCAATAACACTGAGATCAGGAAAGGTCATTTTTGATATAAATACATATGAATAGAACTTATGGTACATTTTTTGCTTTTCCATGCTAAAACTTAGCTGAAGTTCATATGTATTTGCAGATTTGGATATTCCAACTAGGAACAACCTGAGCTATACATAAAATACTGGTTCCAGGTTTGGGAGTTGGTTTCAAAGTGAAAAGCTCAATGACTGTGTCTGTGTTTTTTGACCAATGTCTCTCAAACATCATTATGCAAATGAAACACCTGGCGGCCTTGTTAAAAATGTAGATTCTGAATCAGCAAGTCTGGGGTAGCCAGGGATCCTGCCTTTCTAACAAGAGCCCCAAAGCACCATGCTGCTCGTCCACAGAAACATCCCCTACTGAGGATGTTAACAACAACATTTGTGTTCTCTCCCAAGTTCAAACTTAATCTGCATGTGGCCTGGGTTCTTTTCTTGTTTTGCCCTTAACTAGTTGTTAGGCGACAAATATTTTAACTTCTTTGGGTGCTTTTTCTTTTGTAAAATAAGCATGTTGAAGCAAATGATCCTGTGTTCCTTCCTACCTCTGATAGCCTCGAGTGTGTTCACGGGCAGCTTCTCTCCTAGTGAAGTCACTAAAACCAAAAACCATCATGTAGAGGTTTAGGGCAGGAACCAGGATTCCCAATACCGTTGTCTTCATTTCCTAAAAAGTAGGACTAAGTCCCTCAGCTGAACTATAGCCTAACTCAAGATTGCAGTAATGAGGTTTGTAACACTTTCAACCTCATCAGGTGATAAAGGAAGTCCAGGGATACAAGGGAGAAGAGGCGAGCCAGGAAGACATGGGCCACCTGGATTTCACAGAGGGGAACCTGGTAGAAAAGGTCAGCCAGGGCCTCCTGGATCCCCGGGCCTTCCAGGCTCACCTGGGCTCAGAGGGATCATTGGCTTCCCAGGATTTCCAGGCGACCAGGTAAGGAAGATAGAATAAAACCTTTCTGCTCTTGGGATTCCCATACAGAGTTTCAGAGTCCTTATTTGCCCATGTATACCATTGCCCTTTCACTGGCTCTTTTTTTTTTTTTTTTTTTTTTAAATTATTTTATTTTTAAAATGTGGGGTACAAAGGAGGATTAGGTACATATGTGATCATCATACAGGTAAAGTGTGGGTACCCTTATTGATGCTATGTGCCCCCTGCCGGCAGTGTCCCACTGCTGCCAATCCCTTTCTTATGGTATGATAAATGTTCAAGGTTCACTTATAAGTGAGTACATATGGTACTCAGATCTTTGTTTCTGTGGTAAATCACTGAGTATTATAGACTCGAATTCCATCCAGGTTGCTGCAAAGTTCATAATTTTGTTTTCCTTATGGTCACATAATATTCCATCGTGTAAATGTACCACATTTTCTTTATCCAGTCCACTTTTGATGGGCAGCATGGTTGATTCCATGTTTTTGCTATTGTGAATAATGCTGCAATAAACATGCGTGTGCAGGTATCTTTATTATAGAGTGTTTTTAGTTCCTCTGGGTATATTCCCAGAAGAGGGATGCTAGGTCGTACAGAAGGTCGATTTTCAGATTTTTTTAGAAATTGCCGCACTGTTTTCCAAAGAGGTTGTACTAGTTTACATTCCCACGTGTAAAATGGCTTTTAGAATGTAAGGAATAGCATCAGGGAAGGATGGAGACTTCTGGAAGGCCATGATATAACTGAAGTTTCTGACCAGTGCTTGTGCCTTGTTCCCTTAACACAAATGAACAAGTCACATAATCCATAAAGACTTGCTTCACGACTGCTGGTTTAATGGAGTGAAAAGTTGTCCTGAAAAATTACTTAAATTCTGTTTCTTGGCCTTCCTATCTCCATTTTCAGATATCACAGATCTTGCTTTACATATATTTGGTCTTCACAATCATGAGTAAAATACTCCTTGAGAAGCCTGGAGGCACAATAAATGTAGTAAACTACATTGTACTTCTGGAAAATATATGCTGTAACTCACTATCCATCTTATTTGGATCTTTAAAGCCTTTGGTGTGATAGGAATTGTAAAAATATTTTATTTAGTATCAACTTGACCATTCAAAATGTAAAATTCAAGTTATGCAATGCAGTTACTGTTTTACAACCAAGTATAGAGAAAGGGATGCTGCCTGTTGTTATTGATTGCTCTAATTCTGGAGAAGTTTTACCAGTTTTTAGAAACTAGGCACATGTAGTTGGATGCTTTAAATGCATTGAATTTTCTTTACCATTGCAAATTATAAAAACCAATTTGGTTACAGAAAATTATAACTGATCATGTCATGTACGTGTCATTTGTATTTGAAATCTGATTAAGGCCTTCTGTTTCTTTAAACTGTCAGGGTGAGTTGGGTTCTCCGGGGCCACCTGGATTCTCAGGAACTGATGGAGCAAGAGGACCTAAGGGTATGATTTGGAAATATACCTACCACCTGTCAAAAACTCAAAATTACAAGAATCACAGGACTCAGAGACCAAAGCCATGACTTCCACCAGGTGTTAAGAGTTCACTTAAAAATTTTCAAGCCAGGTTAGGTGTGGTGGCTCAAGCCTGTAATCCCAGCATTTAGGAGGCCAAGGTGAGGGGATTGCCTGAGCCCACGGGTTCGAGAACAGCCCGGGCAACTTGGCGAGACTATTTTCTATAATAAAGCAAAAAATTAGCCAGGTGTGGTAGCATGCGCCTGCAGTTCTGGCTACTGGGAAGGCTGAGGCGAAAGGATCGCCTGAGCCCAGCAGGTCGGCGCTGGGGAGGCCGTAAGTGTGCCATTGCACCCCAGCCTGGGAGGCAGAGTGAGACTCCAACTCAAAAAAACAAAAAAACCCACAAAAAACTCAAGCCAGATGTAATCTATAACTGGGTTATTTTTACCATAAGGGTCAGAAAAATATTTTTTCCCAAATGGCCATGTAATAAAATATTTTCAACTTTGTGGCTCCTATGGGCTCAGTCACAGCTACTTAACTTTGTAGTTGTAGTATGAAAGCAACCATAGACAATATGCAAACAAAAGGATGTGCTGTGTTCCAATAAATTTTTATTTACAAAATAGGCTGCAGGCTGTATTTGGTCCCATAGGCCTTAGTTTACCTTGTGCCAAAAACAGTGCAGCCTTATAACACACCTGACATTCTACATCATCAGGTTTTCAGGGAAACAGAAATAGAAAGTTAACCTAAGATTAAAAGTGACCTTAGAGAAAGAAAGTTTACATTAACCTTTTATCCGACAAACAAGCAAACAAAGATCAGGATATCTTACATGACAATGTTTGCATAAAACCTTTAATATTTTCACTATCTTGGTATACCGTGGGGCTAATATTTTCCTTTAAATCAACTTTAAAACAATTTACCTTCCTAATTATAGCCTAAACCTCACTATCTGGAAATTCACAGGTTCAATGTGCTGTTATACTTTATTTTAATCTAAATTAAAATAAATAACTTTAAAATATAAAATACTAATGAATGAGCCACCTAAAACTCTCTTGCTTGACACACTGAGAGACACTCTATAAATAATACAATAATTGCTGTGAGAAACATAAGTTGTGCATGCTTATTTATTCAGAAAGAATAATCTAGATTTTTTTCAGATGTAATTACAAATAAAGTTTTTATATTTTATTTTGATATTTTGTAGCTTCAGGGTTCAGAAATCACCCCTGCTTACCTATGAATGTATTATAATCCCTTTGCTTTTCTTTCCCAATACAAACCTGCCTCTTCTTATTTCCTTCATACTTGTATTGGGTCAAGTTTGCAAGGAGTTGAAATCACTGTACCTGGAGTTCAAAAGTGGCTCACGTACTTCACAAATAGAAGATGTAATTCTGCCAGAGCATAGCCCTGAGGCAACCCACATTTTCTTACTTTTTCCCATGGCTTGTTTTTCACTTAATTGTTTACCAACTGGTTTCTTGACTCTCTATTCAGTGTCTTTTTCAGGGTATTTTTGGATATGTTAGGGTTGCATCAGGGAAACTCATGATAATCCTTTTAGTTTCTGCCCCAGTAGCCAAGGACTTCAAATTCTTGCTTTTTAATTCCAGCTTCTCAAGGGAAGACTGGCTGACCTGGAATGGACCAGATTCTTACCCCTCAAGCAATTAACCATGATTATAAGTAGGGTTGGGGGGAGAGACACTTCCACAAGGTATGGGTGGGATCCCTTAGAAGGGGACATTAGTAGGTAGGTACTGTAAGACATGCCTAACATTGCTCTCTTATTCTCTTTAACCTCATCTATTGTCTTCCCCTTCCCTTCCATTCCATGTTGGACCTTCCACTTAAAACTGGCTCCTAACTATAATGTAGGTCCTTATGTCTGGTAGCATTATGCAGCAGCGTCCAATAGCATTATGGGACTATAATCATTGCCTACATTGGCCTTTGAATGTACAATGGCTTGTCAAGTCATCAGTGGAGTAGATCTTTGTGATTTTATTTTTACAAGGACATTGAGCTGAGCTTTCTTATAAACGAGCTTGAAATATGATTGCAGCAGGTGAAACAGTGACCATTTCTGCTTTTTAAAAATATTTTATTTTAAAAATGTGAGGCACAAATGAGGGTTATTGCTTCAAAAACAATATAAGAAGATAGTCACTCAATGCCAAGTAATTTCTTTTTCTTTTCTTTCTTTCTTTCTTTTTTTTTTTGAGAAAGCAAGATTTACTGGGAGGACAGAAAAGCTCCCACAGTGGGAGGGGACCCGAAGGGGTTGCCAAGTAATTTTTTAAATAGAAATCTAAATTTGAAAAATTGCTTAGGGACTTAAAAACTCAAACTTATCAAGATGTGGTATCTTACAATTGCTAAGAACGATAAAATTGTGTGTGTGTGTGTGTGTGTTGTGTGTGTGTGTGTGTGTGTGTGGTGTTTGAATCACATCTTTCATCTATATTTCTATTCTTATTGATGAAAAAAGAATTTTAAAATATTCTCCCAAAATATTTGAAGATAGACTGTAAAGACAAATATGAACGTTATTAAGTCACTTGTATGAGACCAAATTAAATTTTCTTAAATAATGTCACATGCATTTTATCACTTACAGGAAACAAAGGTGACCCTGCCAGTCACTTTGGTCCACCTGGTCCAAAGGGTGAGCCAGGTAGCCCTGGATGTCAAGGTATAGCTACATATTTTTCTTATTAAAACAAAATGAATAGTTTTGTTTGAAAAATAGAACAATTACTGTATCCTTCTAGCTAGCAATTATTGTATCAATATTTTCTTTCTTTTTTTTTTTTTTTAATCTTTATCAATATTTTCTAACCCCCTTCACATCTGGCCTAGAAGAACACCAGGATTATACTGGGATTCTCAATCTTATTTCCACTGTGGCTCACATGATTGATAATGTTGACACAGCAATAAACCCTCCTAGGTGTGTTCAGATTTTGACAAAGTTGAAAGTGAAAATCAGAAGCAATTAAAATTTGGACTATTTTGCAATCTCTATAATTTAAAACAAGACATTAACCATCACTACTTATAGCTACATTGGCTACAGCCTTAGGTTGTCCTTCCAGCCCTTTCTTTCTGCTGAGAAAACTATACAAACGCAAGTGAGGTGTGCCATTGTTGAGCTCTCACTGAATCTACTCAAATTTACTAAAAACCAAACCAAACCAAGCACCCATAAAACCTCATCATCAACAATTAATCCACGTCATTCAAATCCATAATATTCTGTTTCTCAGTAACAACTCATATGGAATCTCTCAGAATGGGTTGTGATGTGCCACTGAGTTCTTGTAGACCATTGAGGTCATGACCAGCTACATTAGATGATCCAACGCAGAAGGGAGGTGTCAATGTTGTGCACAACTCCATGCTTCACGGGCAAAGGGAAATCATTTGAGTTCAAGTCAAGAAGATAGGACCCTTAAGAGGAAAAAGCAGCCTTAAAACATTTGACTCCATTGCTCTGCACTCACACTCATATTTCTCTTTCAGAAAATGTTGTAGGTTCTCCCTTCCTGGAGGCAATGGAAACACGCATCAACACTTAAAATATGCGTACCCCTTGATTCAGGAATTCTACTCTTAGTAACTTATCTGGAGTCAATAATCAGACAAGTGTACAAAGATGCACCGCAGGAACAAATGTTGTACGGTTAGAACAAACATCCATCCACAGATAGCAGGTTATGTAAGTTATGCCCAAGGCCATTCAGCAATAGTGGTCAAGTTAGAAACCAGGTTTGTATTTTGATAGAGCCTCGTATTCATGATTTTGTGCATTACCTTAAAATTCCCTCTGGCAATAGCCATGTTTCATTTTATATAACAGAAAAAATATCTGAGCAGAACTATCATAAGAAATTCTATTTTCTTTGTTTTTATAGCATAAGATTGGAAATGGAAACAAGCTAGTACAGTGGCTAAAAGTTCCTTTCCTCTCTTCTTCCCTTCCTCTTTCCTGTGGGTCTCAAACTCTGAGACCCAAGTATATTTAGATAGCATAATAGTTGAACTAAATATATAACTGAAGTGTACACATGATGGGAAAATAGTTTTGAGGCCAGCATTATGGGAATTCACAACAAATGCCAAAGCTAGAAATCTCAGAAACAGTGGCTCAAAGTCAACCTCCATTATTATTGCTTATGGTCTTGGGCAAGTTGGGTATCTCCTCTGAGTATGTTTCCTCACCTATAAATGGGCCCTATGCCTATTACAAGATTGTTCTGAGGATCAAATGAAAGAAATCAGTAAACTGAAAATGACTATACAAATGTTCAATAATCATCACCATCTTTGTTAACAGTATCATCATCAGTCAGCAAAATGACATTTTTACACATTTATTGGTATTTTTATGTGAACCTTGAAGATAGTAAGATTTTATAAGCTCAAAGTAATCCAAAATGGGGGCTTTTGATGTTCCCTAATATTTTAAGTTAAAAATCATAAACCTGAATGATTTTACACTTAGGCTGATCCAGAAAAGTTGCCTTGGCCTAATTCGCCTTCTCTCCTGTGGTTCACTATTTAAACTGTTCCCTTTCCCATATGCCATGGCTTCGGCTTAGACATTTTAAATGATATTATATGTTACTCACCAGCACGGAGTTTACTTAAATACGCTATTTCTACTGACTGGGAAAAGCTGCACTGAATTTGAATAAGCCTAAAGAGAGACCTAGATCTGCAGATTGTCTAGGGATTATATTTGATTGTATAGTCCTACCCACGCTGCCTTCAGTTAGAGAGAAAATACAGCACAGATTAACTTAGAAGTTCTGTTCTTAATACAAACCCGCAGATCTGGTAGAGGTCTTTTTAATGCTTCAGTTTTTTTCATTTGGAGATGAAAATAATACTGCATTACTTTTACTGCAGGAGTGTTTTCAGGATAAATAAAATAACACATAGTGAGGCTAATAGATGCTAAATTTGACTAGAGAATAGGTATAGACTAACACAAGCTTGTTTCATGTGTGGTACAAATAAATGATGATTAAGCCTATGTGTTTGTAAATACAGAGGCATATATTTTATTTGCAGATTCAACCAGTGATTTTCAGCACAGATTAGTGGTTTATCCTATAAACATGAGTTTAAGCCATACATTATAAGTAAACACATAGGAAAATAGTCATCCTCTCTAGTAATCAAAGAGATGTAATTTAAAGTGTCAGAAATATGATTTCATCCTTACTAAATTAGCAAGAAGACAAACTAAAAAGTGCTCAGTAAGAACATGGCCTGCTCTTGGAGTGGTGATCCCGGAGCTGTGGTTGGGTTACATATGGTTGTTTGAGTCAGTGCAACCCTTAATCCAAACCGTCTGACAACCTGAATCACAAACCAAATGTTGAATGGTATGTTCTAGAAGCCTAGAGAAGAACCAAACTGCCCTCTTCAGCAAGTCACTGTCATGAGAAAGGGACTGTCCTAGATTTTCAAAAAACTGAAGAGACATAGCCATTAGATGCATTGTGGAACGGAACCTTGTATAGACAAACCAAGTGTGAAGAACTTTAAGGGGAGCACTGGGGAATTCAACTATGGAATGAGCACTAGATGATATTAAGAGTTGCTATTAATTCTCTTGGCTGCAATAATGTTATTTTGGCAACAGAGGAAAATGTTCTTATTTTTCAGAATAACCTGAAGGATTTAGAAATGGAATTCCACAATGGCTGCAATTTACTTTAAAATACTTCAACATTTTAAAATGTACTTAAAAAAAACAAAATATCATACTATTTATCTAGAAATTCTACTCCTAGACATTTTTATAAGGAAATAATTTAATAGGAGAAAGATTGATTAAAGATGTATAGGGATCATTATGCATAATAGCAAAGAATTAGAAATAACTTGAATGGCCAATAGTAGGAGAAATTAGATTAATTAATTTAATTACGATTGACTTAATAAGTTATCAGCCAGTCACTTAAAGGATAATTAGAAAAACTATGATAAATTTGGAAAATTACTTATGATATAACACTAATATAAATTTGTGGCTTTTATTTGCATATGTGTACATATAGAAAATTGTGTGAAGGTAGTAGGATTGTGGGCATTTTGTTTTCAATTTTTTCTTAATGTTGACTTCCTTTTCAATAAAAACTATTTAAGTATTAAAAAGTCAGGAAAGAAAAGAATGGTGAGGTCAGATGCAGTATCTGATACCTGTCATCCCAGCACTTTCGGAGGCTGAGGCAGGAGGAACGCTCGAGGCCAGGAGTTCAAGACTAACTTAGGCAACATAACAAGACCTCATTTCTACAAAAAAATAAAAATAAAAATTAGCCAGGCATGGAAGCACACACCTGTAGTTCTAGCTACTTGGGATGCTGAGGCAGGAGGTCCTTGAGCCAGGAAATGGAGGCTGCAGTGAGTTATGATTGTACCACTACACCCCAGCCTGGGTGACAGAGTGAGAGACCTTTTCTCTAAAAAAGAAAAAAAAGGAAAGAATAGTGAAGGCTAAAGTTGGTGATTTTATAGATTTGTTGTCTGTAAGAGCCATTGACAACTACTCAGATGTTTGATCTTTCCCTCTTTAGGACATGTTGGAGCTCCTGGAGAGCAGGGCTTGCTTGGTGTTCAAGGGCCCCAAGGACCACCTGGAAGGCCAGGACTGCCTGGCTCCTCTGGATCACCAGGGTGTCCAGGTACCTTGAGAGGAAGTCTAGAAACTTCCTGAGTACTCTTGTATCTCTGGGTATATCAGAATGAGCCAGTCTGTACTTAGACTTAGATTCAGCTATGAATCTGCCACTTCCCAGACCTGTGACATTGGACAAGTCACGTTAACTATGCATCACAGCCGGGCTCGGTGGCTCAGCCTGTAATCCCGTGCCTTGGGAGGTGGAGGTGAGTGAATTGCCTGAGCCTGTGGGTTCGAGACCCACCTGGGCAACTTGGTGAGACCTCACCTCTACAATAAATCAAAAAAATTAGCCGGGTGTGGTAGCGCATACCTGTAGTTCCAGCTACTTGGAAGGCTGAGGCGGAAGGCTCGCCGGAGCACAGTAGGTCGAGGCTACAGTGGCCGGGAGCGGCCACTGCACTCCAGTCTGGGTGACAGAGTGAAACTCCAACTCAAAAAAGCCGAAAAAACAAAAACAAAAAAAAACTATGCGTCACCACTGTAAAGCTAGTCCCATCTCCTGGGTGTCACTAAATGACTGGGAGTTAACTCAGGCAGCACCTGTAAAGTGTCTAGCCTGGTGCCAGGACAAAGTGACAATTTGACAGATAGCCACTCCTTTCTAGCACTCTCCATTTCACTTGCCAATCAGGATACAGTTTTTTTCTTCTTCTTTAGACTAAGGTAGATGTCATTACAGCACAGTACTTTAATGGCTCCTTTTCTTGCTGATTCAGAAAAAAAAGGGGGGGAACTTTAAAATTATAATTAGCAACTTCATTCATTTGGAAGTTCACTTTCTCCTCCTGAAGTTAAGTGTATTTTTTTCCCTAGAGTTAAGGTATATAGGGGCTCAAGGCTGTAATCCCAGCACTCTGGGGGGCCGAGGTGAGAGGACTGCCTGAGCCCAGGGGTTTGAGACCAGCCTGGGCAACTTGGTGAGATCTCTTCTATACAATACATCAAAAAATTTGCTGGGCATGGTAGCGTGTGCCCGTAGTTCTGACTACTTAGAAGCCTGAGGCGGAAGGATCACCTGAGAGTCACACTGGGGTGGCCATGAGCATGCCACTACAGTCCAGCCTGGGTGAAAGAGTGAGACTCTGATTCACTCACTCAAAAAAAAAAGATATACAGGAAGAAAAATAATAAAACAAAGTTCCTGGTTGTCCATATATTAAGAAAATAGATGACTTTCCCAGAGAATGTAACTCATTTACCATCTGGGTATCTGAAAAACCTCCCTGTTGTCCTCAGGTGATCAGGGGATGCCTGGGCTGAAGGGACACCCAGGAGAAATGGGAGGCCCTGGGCCAAGAGGCCTCCAGGGAGATCCAGGGACACCAGGTCCTCCGGGAATGAAAGGTAAGCCAAAAGAAAGCCTATCCCATCAGAAAGATCCAGTCTGATGAAGGAAAATTCGTGGCACCTCTCCTATACCCATGAGTAACACTGCTCTTAGGTATGCCACTCTTTCCTGCAAGTGCCATTAGCATCTTCCTGTTCTTCCTTAGCCAGGGTTTCAGGTGGTACCCATCCAGCCTCCTGACCTGCCTTCTAGCAGGGAGATGGTGGTGAACATCTCACTTCTGAAGGCATCCATCAGTGTTTTTGTGATGTTGAGGTTCATTTATTTATCCTTTCCACAAATGGTTAAGCTCCTAGTATGTCCTATAGTTGTGTTAGATACTGGGTGCACAGTGTTGAAGAAAATAGACATGGTTCCAGCCTGCATGGAGCCCACAGTCTAGTAGGAGAGAGACATATATGTGGAAATAAATATATATTTGCCAGTGTGCTAAGTGAAAGAAAGACAAAAGAATAAGGTGCTACAGAAAAAGAATAATTAGAATTCATTATCTGTGTTTGATAAAGAATAATTTTTTACTGGCTGAATTTCTTACCCTTTAAAGGTAATAGTGTACTTATTATAAGAAGTATGAATATAATATAATATAATGTAATGTAATATACATAATATGATAAATATAATGTAATACAATACTTCAACAAATCTTCATGCCCTCTCATTTATTCATGGTATTCATCCTGCTTCAGTCCATTTCTTCTACTTTAGAAAAAGTATTTTTTCCATGGGTACCTTGTGTATACCTCTAGCATAGCACTTATGTTGTATCACTTTTTTTGTTATATGTCTTTCTCACCAAATAGGATATGATTTTTTTTTAAAAAGCAAGAACTTTTTAATATCCTTGGTACCTAGTAGATATCCAATAAATACATTGTTGATAGTATTAGTAAAGTAATAAATAAATGAATGGACAAATAGAAGAACAAATAATTGAGCTAATAGCTATGAGATTGCAGGTCTTTACCTCAACCAACAGTTGACAGTTCACGTCCTATTTGGCAGATTCCTGTCACCAAGCTCCCTCTACCTCTGATTACTCCCCTTCTCCTTTAATGGCCTTTGCTCATTGACTCATACATATACTACATTTTAGTGAAATGAACAGTTCCTTTTCTCAGAAAAATTGGAAACCCCTTCTTCTGGGATTAATCATTGCATTGCCATGAAAATCCAACTACTATTTTCCCACACTTTCCCCTCTTCACTCATCAGATAGCTTCCAAATAATTCCAATTTTCCAGCAAGTTGTATTGTGGCATGTATTATTTGGTGCGATTCTGCAGAGAGGGAAGCCATGGATTTTGAAGAGTTGGTACACCCTTGTATTTCCACGTAACCGCATTCCTGGATAGGAAAAGTCCCCATCACAAGACAAGATAGCTTTGTACTAGTCTCCATCTTCGGCATTTTTAATGTGCTGTCTAGCAATTCATGATACATTTAGGGTTTCAAGCAAAATGATCATTCTGTTATTTTAAAAGTTTACCTAGTGATTGTGGCCATTTCCTGTCTCTGACCATCTCTACAGTCCTTGTAGGGTATTCTTTGACAGTTTTTTCGTGTATGTCTGGAAGATAACGTTGATAAAGAACCAAAAGGAAACATTTCCCATTATTAACCACTCCTCTTGCATTCCCACCTCTTCCTACCCTTCCAAGTTAGTAAAACAGCAAGGATTTTCCAGGGTCTTGGTGCCATAACAATATACAGCCAGTTTGATCAAAATGATAAGCCCCATGCTACTGTTGTTGATTCTTCTTTCCCTTGAATTGACTTGCATTTATCATATAACTTCAGTATGAAATGCTATTAAAAAAAACTAATAGCTAATGAATTTGATAAAATTCATAACAAGATTACTCAAAATTTAATCTCTAGTCACATCATAATTCTGTGCTATGAAATAGTGTGTTAAAAAGAGAAGATGAGGAAATGAATTGATCAACCCACATATTCATGACATGTACAAACATGTTGCAGTGGTGCTTTCCCACCATGCAGTGACACTGTTACGCTGCAAACAGCCCAGAGAAGGACCAGTCTTCAAACAAAACAAAACAGTGAAGTGCATTCCTAAAAATTAAAACATCTACAGTATAAATCCATTGTTGCAGTTTATCATGCTGACATAAAAATGAACCACACTCCAGTGGAAACACTTTGAACTGAGAAACTAAATATTTGAAGTATGTTCTAAATAAGTCAAGGGGACCGATTATCTTGTTTGAACAAACCAGCTGCAACTCCAAGTTGTTTGCTCTGCTAGAATAGGCCATATGGATTTTGAGTCCTGCTTGTGTTCAATCAGATTTAAACTTAAACATATGCTAAAAATGGCTTGATTCCTAGATTTACATTTTTAAAGTACATATGCCCTCTAAAAGGAAAATACCCAATTTCTAGATGGGCATTAATATAAAATTTAAATAATAGAAACCTAAATACAATTCTCTGCAGCATGACAAGAACTGTAAGAATGCTGATTGGGTGTTTTGGCAAGTAAAATACTTCAAAAGAGAGAAAACACCTTAAAATGACTTTCATCAGAAAAGAAATGCCACGCCCCCTTAGAGCTATGAAAATCATAGAAATGTTTCCCCACCTTTCTACTACTCGATTGTTCACCCCCTGCCCCCACAGCACTTACCATACTTGGTGTAATTGCCTGTTTGTTCTGTCAAGTCAGGGATTGTTTCTCTCTTGCTCCCCATTGTCTTGTCAGCATCTGTCACAAGGTACTTTTGGGGCTGATGCTCTGCATTTGAAAACCGTATCTTATGCCTTTAGTAGGCTCTCATGTATTTGCTGAATTTTTAAAAAAATTTAAATCTTATTGCAGAATCTTTTTTGGTAAGAGTCTTCAAGATTTTTCAACCATTACCCATCGTCTCAAAGGTCTCTCTTCCCATCAGCTTTAAAGGTTAGGGTGACCAGCTGACCCATTTTGCCTGGGCCTGAGTAGGTGTCTCAGGATATGTTACTTTCAATACTAACAAAAGGAAAGTCTCAGGCAAACAGGGGCGTGTTGTCTCCCTATTAAAAGTACAAACATGTATAAAGGCTCCTGGAGTGTAGAGTGGAAATCCTTCAGGCTTTAGGACAAAATACGGCCTGAGAGTGGAAATCCAGTCACAAACATGGAAGTCACAATTATAGCTGGAGTGGAGATGAGATGCACTGACTAGAAAGAGAGCACCTCAGTCCGTGAGTGCAGCATTCTGCAGCCTTAAATGATGGTTGTTAAGCAGGAGGACGACCAGAGAGGTGAATAAAAATTCCTCATTACCCAGAAATGTGCTTTGTTAGCCTAATTGCCTCTCATCTGCACCGTATATATTTTATGCATGAACAACTTTCTGATTTAGAGATGGGATTGATAAAAAGCTTTCAGTAAAAAGGAAAAATTACCCTTAAAACCCTACTCAGATGTAGCTGCATTCAATTTAGAGAGATAGCGTTGGGTCAGATAAGGGTCGGCCAGTTCAACAATGGCGAGAGGCTGGGACTGTGACAATCCAGGATCTGGATGTGTTGATGTGACAATGGAGAGTTGGCAGAAGCGGGGACATTCCACCCCAGCCAAGTCCCCCAAGCCATCAATCTTGGTGACTAAGGCTGGAGATCAAAACACGGGGAAATAGCAAAGTGGTCTCCCCCAAATATATTGTCATTTCAGATAGGATACAATAAATATCCAGATTTGGCAGATAAACAAGTTCTGTGTGTTCTTTTGGTGCAAACTTAAAACATTGGCTCATAAAATAAGAAAGAGAATTGGAAAGTAAGCCAAGGCTGTTAAAAAGAAGTTTGGAAATAAGAAATTTAGAGAAAATAAGAATGCATTCCCATTTTGGGGGTAGCTGGAGGGAGGTGCAAGAGAATACAGCTCATTTTTTATATTTTATTTTATTTTAAAGGTATTGGGTAAATTCAGGATTAGGTATTATACAGGTAGAGTTTGGGCCTCCCCTTGGTCCCCACTTCACTTGGTCTGAGATCAGATACCCTTATTGATGTTACATGGCCCTTCTTCCTCCCCTGGCAGTTTCCCACTACTGCCAATCCCTTTCTTATAGTATTATAGTAAATGTTCAGGGTCCACTTATGAGTGAGAATATGTGGTACTCAGTTCTTTGTTTCTGTGATAGATCACTAAGTATTATAGACTCTAAATCTATCCAGGATGCCATGAAGTCTATAATGTTGTCCTTCGTTAGGGCTGCATAATATTCCATCATGTATATGTACCACATTTTTTTATCCAGTCTACTTTCGATGGGCAGCATGGTTGGTTCCATGTTTTTGCTATTGTGAATAAATCTGCAATAAACATGGGTATGCAGGTGTCTTTTTTATAGAATGATTTCAGTTCCTCTGGTTATATTCCCAGTAAAGGGATTGCTAGATCAAAGACCTAAACATAAAGCCTCAAACTATAAAGAATCTTAGAAAGTGCAGGAGACACCCTTATGGAAACTGGAATAGGCAACCAATTCTTGATCAAAACCCCAAATGCACATGCCATAAGAGATAAGATAGTCCTAATCAAACTAAAAAGCCTCTGCAAAGCAAAATAAACCATCAAGAGAGCAGGGAGATAGCCCACAGAATAGGGAAAAAACGTTTGCCAACTGTATGTCTGACAAAGGCCTAACATCTAGGACCTACAATGAACTCAAACATGCTGAAAAGAAAAAAAAACAGCTCCATTAAAAAGTGGGCAAAAGATATGAATAGACACTTCTCAAATGCAGACAGATGAGCAGCCAACAGATACATGAAAAAATACTCAACCTCACTAATCATCAAAGAAATGCAAATTAAAACCACACTGAGATACTACCTAACTCCAGTCAGAATGGCCATCATCAATAACAAAAAACAACATATACTAGAGAGGATGAGGGGAAAAGGGAACACTTCTATACTGTTGGTGGCATTGTAAACTAGTTCAACCTCTGTGGAATACAGTGTGGTGATTCCTAAAAGATCTAAAAATCAACCTTCCATAGGACCCAACAAATTAAGATCTGAAGAAGAGAATAATGACTGTTTCTAGTCCTGATGATAAGTAGAATGGAAAGATGGAACTCTGCCATCTTCTAATAAGAAGTCCATAGAGGACTTACTTTAATGAATAGGTAATAATTAGCACTTGTATTATTTATATGCAAATAGATACCTCTAACTTCTTTAAATTATATTTGTCATATAACTCTATCAAGGAAAGATGTGGCATACAAGTAGAAAGTATAGCCTGCTCCTTTTTATAGTTTTCTCCCTCGCTCTTCTCATTCCACATTTTCTCACACACTTATTTACTTACTCATTCAACAAACACTTATTGAACAACTACTAGGAAATATGCTCAATGTGGGGATAGAAAGATTAGGACCTATTCTTGAACTTGGATTTACCCTTGGGAGGGAGAGACAGTCAACCAAAGACATGATTGTGTACAGTGTGAGACAGTCATACATGATCAAGGGAGCCCTACATAGTAGGTCTCATGGAGATACGTGAGGGGCGCTGTGTGTTCAGTCATATAAACCAAGGGTGCTATTATCCCAAATCTGAGAGATATGACCCTAAACTGACTGAGTGGCCGGCTGAGTACCAAGAGGCTCTCAGCCTTAAATGAGAAAGAACAGCTACTGGATGGAAGATACACCAACACCAGACTTTGCCAGGGGTGGAGAAAAAGCTTCATTTCCCACATTAATCAGTGGTACAGGGTATGTGGGAAGGCACCTGGTTAGATCTCAGGGCCCAGGAGATGCTCTGTAAATATTCCTTACCTGCCTGCTACCCTCCTCTCTCCTTCAACCTGCTGGGCAGTTAGGAAACTGTCACTTGAAAAAGGGTCTCATTTGGACAAGTTAAACACAACTCAAAATGTATTGATGAATACTCTTAAGGAAAAATTTCCATTCGAAGTATTCAGTGACAAGTAAAGCAAGGCTGGTGGGTGTCTCTTTAGAGAACTAAACTGTTGATCTGACAGACGGTTTGCAGAGAAGGCACACGGGCATCAGTGGGATAATGCCTGATTGCAAAAATCAGAGTTTCCAGTGATCATCACGAAATAAATCAGGTTCTGTGAAACGGCTGCAGCCACACTTGCCCTATAGGCCTCTGCTCCTAAGCGGCACATAGCCTACAATAAAATTAGGCAGGGCGAGTATCCCCAGCCGGCTATAGGCACCAAGTTTCCTTCTGTCTAACTGTATCTCCATGACTTGATCCTGAAGAAATTAAGCCTGCAGACCCTGGCGGAGTACAAAGACCCCAAGCCTAGGAGGTAGGAGGCCTGGATTTACTCCCAGTCAGTCTCTTTTCTCATCTAGGATGATTTTATTGTCAAAAAAAAAAAAAAATCAAAGGTCACTTTCTATGCCAAGATTCAGTAATTCTAGACCATCTCTAGTCATATACCAACAGCAGTACTTTAAAACTGAAGAAACATCTGTGTTGAACTGTTTTGGTAGGAAACCTTATAATGTGTTAAATAATTCTGGGCCTGAGTTCTCACCCTGATAATGATGTTCAAACAATTAGATCCATCTGCCTTTCCCATCAACACACCCTCTACTGGGCAATTCCTGAGGGTTGTGGTCAGACTGAGTACCAGTGGCTGGTTTTCCCTTGGGGTCACAGGCTTGTGGTGTATTTCAGGTCCTTCTGGGTTGCCCGGCCTGAACGGCCTGCATGGTTTGAAGGGTCAGAAAGGAACCAAAGGTGCTTCAGGTAAGATGAAACCATTCGCAAGACACTAAGGTTCAATTAATGGTTCATGAGATAAGGTAGTACCCTCCCCTGGTATTTGCTTACTTCACGAGATTTGGTGGTGAAACTAAAAATCTAGAGGCTAGAGGCACAGTATTGGAGTGATTTGTAGTGCTGACAATGACATATTTAAAAAAAAAAACAGTTAAGAAAACCCTATTTAAGAAGGAATGGTTGGTTAATAGTGACTTTTGTTGGTATTGTTTGTGACACTCTACTAAGGATACTCTAAGTCATTGCTTAAATGGAGCCAGATTTCAAAACATTATCACAAATAGTTGGATTTTTAAATTGTTTGTATTGTTTTCAGTGTAGAAATACCATGTACAATCGCATGGGTCTAATTAGTCCTTATAGCATTATTTTACAGCCACTGCTAAAACAAATTACCTGAACAAATTTGCTGTCATTTTTGAGATCACAAATAGGTTAATCTTCAACAACTGCATTTTAGCCTGTTCTGTTAATATAATGCACATTTGTTGTGTTACTTCTCAGAAAAATCACTATGATCAAAGTAGCTGGACCCCAACATGCAATTCTTAGTGACCATGGGGAACAGGTTGAATTGTGCTGCTAAGTTTGACTATATTGTTGGAGAGAGAAGAAGTCTTTATAGTTTGGAAGATTAAGAAGTAATTTCGGTCACTTAGGATTTATTTAGTGGCTCTTCCAGATAGTCTGATTAAATGTGTGTGCCTTCCAAGAAACCACTGATGTTCTTTGTTCTCAGTATTACATTTCACAATAGCTCCAATTATGCCAGTTTCCACCTCACATTTCAAAGCAGTTTATTCATAATTATTTATTGTTGTATCTCATTTGTTTTCACTTTATCCATCGTAAAGGTTGGAGGGTTGGTGTTGTCTCTAAGTTTTTTTTTAATGTGGGAAATGATCATAAAAGAAGCCAAACCTATGGTTGACCAGTGTGATGGGTCCTAAGAGGAATGGCAACCCAGAAATAGTATGCAGTTGTTTGGGTTACCATAGCAGTCAGTAGTTGGTCTCTGCAGAACAACCTCTTCTTTGCAACTATTAGGAAGCAGTTCCTTTCCAGGTCCTATAACAGAGACAAACGAAGAGAAGATACGGTATTAATTCTGTTTTCCCCATTAAGGTTTGCATGATATGGGTCCACCTGGTCCAGTGGGAATACCTGGGCTAAAAGGGGAGACAGGAGACCCTGGAAGCCCAGGAATCTCTCCTCCAGGTCTTTCTGGAGAAAAAGGTCCCCTGGGCCCTCCAGGTAAGAAGCAGCATGCTCTGTCTTTCAATAACTAAATCAAAACCTTCCAAATGTAATAAGGTTAACATCTGAACATGTCCCTTTTCAGGAAGACCAGGACCACCTGGTCCTGCAGGTCCTACAGGAAGAGCTCCTAAGGGTGACATTCTTCACCCGGGTCCACCTGGAGATCAGGGACCTCCTGGCCCTGATGGCCCAAGAGGTATGAGAAAATCATGGCAAAGGATGGTGATGCTCCCTTTGTTAGATGCTGCCAGCTCTGTAGGACCAGTGAGTAGCAGAGTAGAAGTCCTTAAGCAGCCCCATCAACTTGTCAGATGGATAAGTGAGACCCAGTTGGAGTGGGAATGTGGGTAGTGGTGGGCTCTCAGGACCATATCCAGGACCAGAACTTAGATCCTCTTACTCTTCTCTGTCAACTCTATCAGACCACCTCTCTAGGGTACACACTCTGATAAGCAAACATTCCTATCACCAGTTTGATACTGACCATAAGTCTCCAGAAAAAGGTAACGGGAAGGAATCACAACCTCCCTGTGGGTCTGTAGCAGCCATCACATAAACCACTGCGACTGGCCCAGAGTGACAAGACCCAAACGTCATACACAAGAATCAGTCTCTTCATGTGTTGCTGACAGTGTATGTTGTTCCTCTTACCACTTCATAGGATAAACTCTGGCAAGGCACAATGGTGGAAATCATTTCTGAGTTGACCAAATAGGATTAGACTACAGCAAAGTTGGGAGTAGGGAAAAAAAGAGCGGCTCAGTGTGATGTCTTGCTAAATGCAGACAACTGAGTTCATATAAGCTCTTAGAACTCTTTTACAGAGACACAAGTCCACCATCTTTGAATCTTTAGGATTTTAGGGATTGTACGTGGGAAAAATAAAAGCAGTCAAAAATACAGTTACTACCCACTTGAGATCCATGTGACCCACTCTGTTTCACTTCTGATGCTACTGACATTCTTATTCTTCAATTTCCTTTATTTCTTGCTTGAAGAAGCATAGAAGCTAAGTAGGAAAAGAATTGGGATCAATTCATTTTTATTTGTAGACACTTGTTTTCAAATAGGATTATAAATTTAATTGAGTGAACATTCCTTTCCCATAAGTCATAATTCCTCAAAAGCCAATCTATCTGTCCATTTGTCCATCTGTCTGTCCATCCATCCATCCATGCATCCATTCATCTGTCCATCTGTCATCCATCCATCATCTATACATCTATCCATCCAACCATCCATCCATCTCCATATATTCGTCCATCCATTTATCTGCCTGTCCATCTCTCCGTCCATCCGTCCATCCGTCTGTCCATCCATCCATTCATCCACCATTCATCTTATTAAACTAGTGAAATGGCAATGCAAACAAAAACCATAACTTGATATTTTCACAAGGAATGGCTCTGAAGGGAAGGAAGGTTTTGTTTAGGCTCGTTCTAACAGTTACTACCCACTTGAGCTGCATGTGACCCACTCTGTTTCACTTCTGATACTACTGACATTCTTATTCTTCAATTTCCTTTATTTCTTGCTTGAAAATTGTTAAATTGTTTGTCTTAAGCGCTCAAGCAGGTGGTACACCCATTTATCTTTGACTGAAAGAATATTTTTACCTTCTCCCTGTGGTCAGGAGCAACTGGGCCTCCAGGCCCCCCTGGGAGTGTTGATCTTCTGCAAGGGGAGCCAGGTGACTGTGGTCTTCCAGGGCCACCAGGTCCCCCAGGCCCACCAGGCCCTCCAGGGTACAAAGGCTTCCCAGGCTGTGATGGAAAAGATGGCCAGAAAGGTATGAAAGCAAGTTTTAGTATGTGGGAAGTTTTATTATCTTACCTTTGAGGGTCTTACCTTTCGTTATCTTACCTTTAAGTGAGAGGTTTTGTTATTTTACCTTCTATTTCCTATGCAAACAGTAACTACATTTCCAAAATGTCCTTATTTCCCCAAGAGTCCTATACTAACTTCTACCTGAGTTTCGGTAAAACTTCGGTAAAAAGTTGGACAAGTAAAAGGAAGAAACACAAGTTAGCCCCTAATAATACTCTTGATAATCTTCCAGACCAGAACTGAACAACAGAAATATGATGCAAGCCACATGTGCAAATTAAAGATAAAGTAGTCTCATTTTACAAAGTAAAAAGAAACTTGTGAGGCTGACTTTCATACTTTATTTCATTTAACATAATATATTCAAATATTATTTTAACTAATGGTCAGTATAAATTTATCAGTGAAACAATTGAGCTGAAGGTGAAAACCTAGTTCCTCTCCCAATAGCCTATCCTCCTTCCTGCCTTTGAAATCCGATGTGGATGCTACACTTGCAGTACAACTCAGCCACATGTGCTTAGTAGCTTATTTATTGAATGGCTCCGTTTTAGACTGCTGACTTTAATTTTTAATATTCGTGCCATTACTGAATTTCCCCACTATTTAAAGTGTGAATATTTAGTTTTGATTAATTTTTAACCAATTGCTAATATTTGGGGACTTCAACTTTTGGTCACCAGAATTTCAAAGATTTAGTAGCTTAAATAACTTTTTTGATGAAAAGAACCAATTATGATTATTCATTTTAACTCCTTTATTTCATAAATAAAGAAGCTGGATATCAGAGAAGCATTGTTGAAATTTGCAAAAGGAGCACAATAACTAGTACCCTGTCTGACTTCTGAACCAAATGTGAAATAAGACAAAAGATTAGGGTACAGAAGAGATAAAAATTGCCGCAAGGCTGCCAAGACTACAGTGCAGATGGCATCTGTAGAACTGTGCAGTGTATAGCCTCTACAATAGTATGAAGCAATCCTCTTAACCTTTATTAGCAATAAAATAAATTGTGGAGACCATGGCTTATATGTACAGGTAAGTGGCCTTCCAATTATTGAATCTCAGAATTGAACAGACATGCTAACACTCTAGTCACCCAGAGGAAGGAGGAAGGGGTTGGCTAACACTCCTCTCAAATTGTTACTCTAGAGAATGATTCTCTACCTGGACATAAGCTTCAGGGGAAATACCATGCCATATAGATAGCAGTGATTTACCCAAGTATATACAGGGAGTCAGAAATGTTGGTGAAACCACTAATCATGCTTCTTAACTCCCATTCCAGGGAATGTAAGGGCCAAACAGTGCTTTACTATAAAAAGAGTGAGAGTCTCCTCAGTTTATCCTTTATGACTTACACAGTGAGAAATAACTATTTTACAAACATTTATTAGGCACCTACAGGAATATAGTGAGTCCCCACTCTTATCAAGTATAGAGTTTCATGGAGGGAGACAGATATGCACATTAAGGGATTCTTCGATAGAAACTGAACTAAGTGCTCTGAATGAAGAGCTTATCAACAACAATGGACTTTGGCTGGGATTCCAGGGAGGGCTTCCTTTAGGAAGTGAGACTTGGTCAGAACTCTAATGAGGAGGACTTAATGGATAAGGAAGAAAAGAAGGAACAGTATGTATGAGAAACTGGGTTGTTGTGTCTGAAACCAAGTATGAACTCAGGCTGGGGTGTGAACTTAGGCTGGGGAGGCATGTCTCTCCCAGATATCAATGCTTCTTTCTCTATTTTCTCTTCAGTTCCAGTTCTTTGTTACCAGAAAAAGTTCAGGATTTCAGGGCTTTTCACTCTAATTTTGTTTTGATGATGAGACCATTTTCCTTAGTCCTTTAGACTGATCAGTATGTTTTCTTCAGACAGAGGCAGCCTTACAGAAGAAAATGAGGCTAATCTTGACTCAGGCTAGCTTTGCCTTGCATTTTGTTGGAGCGAATCTCTGAATTCAGTAAACCAAACTGTCATTGTCTTTATATTGATTCATTCCAGTACCCTCATTTTATATGTTTCCTTTAGGACCAATGGGATTCCCAGGACCACAGGGGCCACATGGATTTCCTGGGCCACCTGGAGAGAAGGGTTTACCTGGACCTCCAGGCAGAAAAGGGCCCACTGGCCCTCCAGGTGGGCTTCTAATGCATGTTCATCTCCACTAAGCAAACTACACACAGTATTCTGTTTGAATATTTACTATGATGATCATCTTTCAAAAATTCTAAAATTACTAGCACATTCTTATGACTGATAGAAGAGTATATTTCTGATAGAAAGAGTATATTTTTTTAATGCTGTACTACAACGTCTCATGTTTGGCAAACTAATATTTATGATCAGAATGAGTAAGTTTGAAAATTAGGAGTTGATTTTACATATACTATTTCTAAGGAAAATAAATATGTGTTTCTTCATACAAGAGGCAAAGACTGATTTGATCATTGTTTGTTAGGATTGTATACTCAATGTCCATCCCTGAACTTCCATTGACTTTTCTAGATGTTTAACTTATCTGTAAAGTACATTAGTTCCTATGAAGGTGAAAAGTTATTCAATTTAACTCTACAGACAACTTTCTTTATATATAGATAGATATAATTTTATTAATAACATAATATTTATATAATTTTAAAGATGTGAGGTACAATTCAGGATTATGTATACAAGTGGACATCGTACAGGTAAAATTTGGGCCTCCCTTTGGTCCCCACTTTGCCTGGTTTGAGATCAGGTACTCTTACTGATGTTATGTGCCCCCTACTCAACTCTGGCCATAGACAACACTTCCTAATCATAGGGTCAAAATAAACGAAGAAAGAGTTGGGGAGTAAAAGGGCAAACGGACATGTACATTTGAGATTGGCAGAAATAAATCTTTCAAAATCCTAAATCAATATTATGGTAATGTGACATCAGTTCAGAATATTTTGCAGTCTTCTAAATTAGCACTTCTAGTCCAAAGAATAAGGAAATAGCATAGTACAACAGGAAAAAGGACTTATACTTGGATTCTTTTTATATTTCCTTTCTGTGCATAACCTGTAAAACTTGGCAAATTAATATGGAATTTTCAGAAGGCTTCAAATGGTTAGAATTCCCTATATGCATAAAATTAAGGCATATTTGCCATAGGAAACCAACTAGAATTTTATATTGCTCAAGAGAGTTTCATTTCAAGTTTTTCTAGAGGTGAAAACCCCATTATTGAATCTTAGCTGTTCCTGTCAGTCATACTGATGTGGACTTTTTATGTAAATAAGATGCTGTCATTCTGCTTGTCATTGATGAGGTCCCCAATTATTATGTATATTCTCAATCTATTTCATTTTTTTTCCTAATCCACAAATCTAAAATCTCTTTCCACCACGTGAAAATCATTGCATGCCTTCGCTTTTTGGCTTTGGGTCTCTCCAGGCTCCAGAGGTAAGCTCTGCTATAAAATTGGTAATTTCCCTTAAATTTGGCTTCTAGTAATTTCTGTACTTGTCTTTTACACTATATTTGTGAGTTAAACTTTGCTACCTTTTTATAGATGGGGTGCTGTAATTATATTGGGTTGTAATGCCTTTGCTTCATCATTACAGATATAGCAACCTCATATTAGAGAGTCCTGACACTGAGCCTCATTATAGGTTGTCAAGGTGCTGTAGATGCTCAGCTTTTATAATTTCAATTCAGGCACGAAGTATAAGGGCTTTGTTTGTCAAAGGCTATGGTACGTACCAGTGTAAGTCCTTTTTATAAATCCTACAATATAAATATATAGAACATCCTTAAAATAAGTAGTATCAACAACATTAAATGATAAGCCCTCACACCCAGTGACAAGCCTTCCTATCACACCCTTAAGCCCACTTTCAAGAAGCACATTTCTTTGTGGGTTTAAGAGAAAATGTTCACTTAATACTCTGCAGTGCAAAACCAGCATATTATTTTGTGATTGGCATTTTCAAAGAAAATAAAAAGGCATTTCTCAAAAGAAAAAAAATTGTGAATATTTGCATTTGTTCTATTATCTCTAATGAAAATAAACCTAAATACAGACATCATTTATTATATGTAGGGTCTTTAGAAGAGTTGTTTCAGCCCTGTCTTTCAGCTTCAGGTTTATTAAAAAGTAAAAAAAAAAAAAAACAAAATCAAAAAATTTAAAAATCCTATCTTCAATGTTTATATTTTAAAATGAAAGCTGTATATTTAATGTTTTAATTTCAATCATCTCTGTGATCATATGTATAAATTCATTTGAGGATAATATAAAAATTCTAAATACGATGTACCAGCCATGTGTCCCAGCATCTCCCACTCCAACACCACTGGGAAAGGCCCAGATTATTCAGAGAAAATAGGAAATGTTTTCATGCACCTCTCTCAAGTCACCTCTGGTGGAAAAGCCAAGTTATACATTAAATTGTACATTCCGTAAAAATACATCTGGTCCTGTGTTACTTGAGGTTTCATACCATGTTTTACAAGGGGTTCAGTTCCAAACAGCTTATAGGTTTTGCACAGGCCCATTAAATATTTGTAGATTAAAACTGTGTTGTGATAGCCACATTTTTCTAGGATTTTCTTGGTGCTTTATCATTGCTGTTCTTAAAATTATTTCACACATTTGGATATATGTGAAGGAAACCATAACTGATCAAAAGATATACTTTAAAATATGTTTTATTTCTTAGAATTCATCACCCAGATTTTAAGAGTTCTTGAGGCAGTTTAATGAAGTGGTTTACAAGCATGGGGTTTGGAGCCAAAATGTCCTGGATTTTAATCTGGACTCTCCCATGTGTTAGCTGTGTCACCTTGGATATGTCACTATTTACCTGAGCCTGAGTGTTCTTATCTGCAACATTGTCCTTGGCAGTAGCACATACACAGTCTTGTTGGGAGGATTTAGTAGTAAAGCACTTAGCACAGGACCTGATACATGATAAAGCAGTGAGTGAATGTTAGCAATTATCATTACTGCTCAGTGTTATTATTTCTCATTTTTTGTGAATGAAGCTTTAGAAAAGCATCTTAAAGATATGGATGGGCTCGGTGGCTCAGCCTGTAATCCCAGCACTTTGAGAGGCCAGGGCAAGTGGATTGCTTGAGTCCACGGGTTTGAGACCAGCCCGGGGAAATTGGTGAGACCTCATCTCTACAATAAATAAAAAATTAGCCAGGCACGGTAGTGCGTGCTTGTAGTTCCGGCACTTGGAAGGCTGAGGCGGAAGGATCGCCAGAGCCCAACAGGTTGAAGTTGGGGTGGCCGTGAGCGTGCCACTGCACTCCAGCCTGGGCAACAAAGTGAGACTCCAACTCAAAAAAAAAAAAAAAAAAAAGATGTGAAGGGAACAAAGAAGAAAAAAAAATGTTAAACCTTTCATATAATGGTTCTCAAATCAAAAATCCTTTGATCAACACTACTGGCCTCACCCAGGAACATGTTAGAAATGTGCATGTGAAGTTCCCCTGCAGACCTCCACTCAGGTTTGTAACAAACTGGACAGATGATTCTGATGTGCTAAAGTCAGAACTACAGCTTAATAGCTGTGCTTCTCAGCTGGAATCACCTGGGGAATTAAAAAAAAAAAACCAACAACTGATGTCTGGGTCCCCCTCCCAGAAATTCCTATTTCCTAAGTCCAGGTGAGGTTCTAGCATTAGTACTCCCCAGCTGGGTTCATTGTACAGCCCGCTGAGGGCACTGCCCAGGCCATATTGTGTTATCAAGTAAACCGGTATTTCTGGGGGTGGGATGCAGGCATCAATATATTTTTATAACTCCCCTGGGTAAGTCCAGTGTTCACTCAAGTTTGAAAGTCATTGCTTTAGAACCTCTAGCAATTCTGAAATTTTTTCTGAGTAACTGACACCATGGAAACCTACCTGGCTGCAGGGTAATGACTCAGGGAAACATTAAGCAGAGCTTGAGGAACCCACCAATCTCTCTTATAATGCCCCCTGTGGCTAGCACCCATATTTTTAAAAATGGTCCAAGATTGGGAAAATTGCAGAGGTCACTGTTGATGATGATGATTATTATCATTTTTTTTTTTTTGCATTGGAGTCTCACTCTGTCACCCCGGCTGGAGTGCAATGGCAGCTCACGGCCACCGCAGCCTACACCTGCTGGGCTCTGGCCATCCTTCCACCTCAGACTTCCAAGTAGACGGAACTACAGACGCGTGCTACCATGCCTGACTGTTTTGATTTATTGTAGAGACGAGGTCTCACCAAGTTGCCCGGGCTGGTCTCAAACCTGTGGGCTCAGGCAATCCACTCGCTTCAGCCTCCCAAAGTGCTGGGATTACAGGCTGAGCCACCGAGCCTGGCCGGTCATTAGATTATTGCTGTCTCATCCAACTTTCACTATTTTACACATCTGCTTCCTCAGATGTTTCACTCGCTCATTCAATCATTCATTCTATCCAGCAAATGCTTTATGGAAGTTTTTCACATACCCTATGGAGAACAAGACAAGTTCCTGCCTTCATGGAACTTACACTGGGTTGTTGAACCTCTTGTTAACATTTCAGTAAAGTGTCAGAAGTTCATCTTTAACCAGAGAATGTCAAAGGAACTTGGTTCATAAGCATGTGAATCCATCACACAAGTGGTGATTCCAATTTCAGGTGAACCTGGGCCACCTGCAGATGTGGATGACTGTCCTCGAATTCCAGGGCTTCCTGGGGTGCCAGGCCCGAGAGGACCAGAAGGAGCCATGGGGCCCCCAGGAATGAGAGGGCCCCCAGGACCAGGTACGAGTCTCACTCTGATCGTTTGTTGTTCGCACCATCTATTGCTCAAATGAAATACTAGGTGTTTTATTTTGTAGCTTTTTGTATGGAGTCTAAATAATTAGAGAGGAGGAAGCAATGAAAAATGCCCTTCCTCTTTTACTAATTGGATCCAAAGTATATTAATTAGGTACTAACTGGATCTACACATCCCTACTATTTTTATGTTACTTAATCTCACTCTGTCACCTAGGCTGGAATGCAGTGGCATGCTCATGGCCACTGCACCCTACACCTTCTGACTCAGCCTTCCAAGCAGCTCTGGAGCTTTCCTGAAATTAATGTGGGATTTTTGTTGTTTGTATTTGCTGCATTGCATATGTGCTTGTGCACAAAGTTAATTGGGTGCAGGTTGTATCAACTTGCTTTAATGGCCTGTGAGCACTGGGGATTGGGACAGTTGTTATTTAACTTCTCTTTCTATGGTGCTCATTGCACAGATAAAGTTCTGTCAGTTATTCACTTGACCAACTTTTTGGATGTGGGGTTTTGAAACCTCTTAGTACAACATAGGATGCTCCATTCATAGTCATTAATAGCTGTTGACTTGATTTTGAATGAAACACTATTGAATTGGGACTCAGTGGAGCAGAAACAGAGCCTACAAGAAGAAAGAAGGTGATGTAGCATTTAGAGGAAGACTAGGGAGAAGGAGGGCTGCATTAAATTTGGGCAGTGACTTTGTTGTTCATTTAGTTGATTTGAGCATTGTTCAGTCATGACCAGGGTAGCAGGATCCTTACATAAGTACTTACACCAAACCAGTCTTTTTCTTTTTTTGAGTTGGAGTCTTACTCCATCACTCAGGCTGGAGTGCAGTGGTATGCTCATGGCTACCCCAGTGTCGACCTGCAGGGCTCAGGCAATCCTTCTGACGCAGCCTTCCGAGTAGCCGAAACTATGGGCATGCGCTACCACGTCTGGCTAATTTTTTGATTTATTGTAAAGATGAGGTCTCGCCAAATTCCCAGGCTGTTCTTGAACCCATGGGTCCAGTAATCTCCTCACCTCGCCCCTCCAAAGTGCTGGGGTTACAGGCTTGAGCCACCGTGCCTGGCCAACCAGTCTTTTCAAAGGTGTTCTCCGAGTGGTTTGTTCTCTTTCCTCATAACCTCACTGCATTGGATAACTTACAAAGACATTCAGGAGTCAGGCTGGGCAACTAGAAGTCACTGATCTCTTCAGACCCGTTGGCTGTGCTTGTGAGTCTGAAAACTTGTGTGCAAATTACTTGAAGATGAGGCATGAAGCTGTTCTCTCTCCTTACACCCCATCCCCCCTTTTCTGTTATGATTTGGGCTCTTTTTGGGTCAGGGCCAAAGGAATTGGAAGCAGAACTGAACTTCATACCAGTTGTTTTTCTCACGGTTCTCCTAAACCAAGAAGCTAGGCACCCAAGAGATGTCCCTCTCTTACAAATGGAGTCCAAGTAGTTCTTGGGTTGTGGCCAGAGCAGCTCTGGAACTTTCCTAAAATTAATCTGGGATTTTTGTTGTTTGTATTTGCTGCACTGCATCTGTGCTTGTGCACAAAGTTAATTGGGTGCAGGTTGTAGCAACTTGCTTTAATGGCCTGTGAGCACTGGGGATTGGGACAGTCGTTATTTAACTTCTCTTTCTGTGGCGCTCATTGCACAGATAAAGTTCTGTCAGTCAGTGTTACTGGTCACTCCACCTCATTTCAAAACCAAGCTGCCTTTCTGTGTGTATCCTTGCAGTATGACAGGTTGGTTCCCCACAACTTAAAAAAATAACTTTCAAGTAGAAGATGAGACCTATAATAGAGGTCTCCAAATTCAATTCAATAAACACTTCCAGATTCCCTCTATTCTTTGTAAAGTGCGATCCCAGGTGTTATGGGTAACATCAAGATGAATAAGATGTGTTTTCCTGCTCCAGGGTCTCATGATCCCATGGCAGAAACTGGCCATGTTCTACGTAGCAGAACATACGTAACTGAAAAGAATGGTAGATAATAATTCGTTTTAAAGGAGTTGCAAGCCAAGGCACCCAGAGAATGGGATGGGGAGAAGTTAATTCCAGTGTGGAGGATGACAGGACTGCTAAGAGCCAGCAAGAGCTGGCATTTGAGCAGAGCCTTAGGGAAAGCTGGACTTTGAGGAGCCAGACTTGTTCAGCAGGGAGCTGGTAGGAGCACCGGCAAGTCAGGTTGGCCTAACTCAGGCCCCACCCCAGATGTACAGAATCATAATCCACATTTTTTTTTTTTTGAGTTGGCATCTCACTCCATCGCCCAGACTGGAGTGCAGTGGCTGCTCCCGGCCACCGCAGCCTCGACCTGCTGGGCTCCGGCGATCCTTCCGCCTCAGCCTTCCGAGTAGCCGGAACTACAGGCGCGTGCTACCACGCCCGGCTAATTTTGTTGACTTATTGTAGAGATGAGGTTTCGCCTGCCCAGGCGGGTCTCAAACCCGTGGGCTCAGGCAATCCACTCACCTCAGCCTCCCAAGGCGCAGGATTACAGGCTGAGCCACCGAGCCCGGCTCATAATCCACATTTTAACAAGATCCCCCAAATGTTCATATACACATTCAAATTTCAGAAGCCCTAACTTTATTTATTTTTATTTTTTATTTTAAAGATGTGGGGTACAATTCAGGGTTAGGCATACAAACATTGATTATGCAGGTACCCTTGTTGATGAGGTATGCCCCTCCCTCCCCTGGCAGTTTCCCTCAACTGCCAATTCCTTTCTTATTATGATAATTGTTCAAGGTCCACTTATGAGTGAGAACACATGGTACTCTGTTCTTTGTTTCTGTGATGGATCACTGAGTATGATTGGCTGTCTAAATACATCCAAGTTGCTGCGAAGTCCATATGTTTGTCCTTCTTTATGACTGCATAATACTCCATTGTGTATATGTACCACATTTTTTTAATCCAGTCCAGCTTCCATGGGCAGCATGGTTGGTTCCATGTTTTTGCTATTGTGAATAGAGCTGCAACAAACATATGTGTGCAGGTATCTTTTTTTGTAGAATGATTTGAGTTCTTCCGGGTATATTCCCAATAGGGGAATTGCTGGGTCATATGGAAGGTCAATTTCTAGTTCTTTCAGAAATCGTAACACTGTCTTCCAAAGGGGTTGCACTAGTTTGCATTCCCACCAGCAGTGTAGAAGCGTTCCTTTTTCTCCACATCCTTGCCAGCATCTAAGAAGCCTTAACTTTATTATATGAATGCTCTCCTTAAAGATTCAGCTAAGAGTAACACCTTCTCTAGCAACTCAATCCTATCTGCTGGTTAAAGTCACCTAGAAGATCTTAAAAGAACACTGGTACCTGGGCCTCATCCCAGACCAACAAGATGTGGTTGGCGGCAGAGCTTGAATATCAGTGTTTTTAAAAGCTCCTTAGGTGCCTGTAGTGGGCAGCCAGGGTTGAGACCCACTGCCTTACCTCAACATCAAAATTGAGACACAGATGGGTGGCTGGGGTTATCTGAAAAATAACCAAAGAAAGAAACTGATAAACAAATTAAAAAATAAAGTAACTGAGAAGAAAAAAAAACTGAATGGGTAAATTCTTTACACTTTAACTTGGGCATGTACAAGATTCTCTCCATAGATTCTCTCTGAGCATCTCAGAGGGGATCTAGTGTCTATGTGGGCCCAGGTGTGCTTGCCTGTGGTCTCTAATTTCTCCTTAGGGTTGAATGGGCTCATCCAGCTACTGGGGGCCACAGGAGGACCTTCTCTGGATTCCTGTGCCCTCTCTGTATTGGTGTCGCTAATCCTGCCTGCTGAAGTGGGGAGACTCTGAGACCACCTCTCTGCCACCAGTGATTACTGTTTTTCAAAGAAGTGCCCTGTCCTTCTGGTGAAGCATCACCCTCTCGTCCCACATTCTCACAGTGTGGCCAAGATTTTCTGGGATCTCTTTTGCCCTACTGTGCACACCCACTCACAAGTCAGTTCTTTCTCCCCCCACCCCCTTCTCTGATATGAGCCTCCTGGTTCCTGGTTCCTATTACAAATGACCCATCTTCACTCACAATGCATTCCTTGGTCCTATTTCCTGTCTATTCTGCTGGCCACCCGAGCTGGACTGGCCATACTGTCCAGTTATTAAAGAGTGACAAGTTTATTTTGAGGGTCTAAAGTGGCCCAGCCCTGACTGACCTGGGTCATCTGCAGTGCGTGTTTTTCCTTATCCATCCTTTCCTGAAGGTGTTTTCCCAGCAGGATGTGAGGAACTGTATATATCACCTTCAAGGTTGGTTGTAAAGAAACAGCCATTACTAGGAAGAACAGTCCACTCAAAATGACATCGTATCTGTTTTCCCTTCAAAACCTTCTCTTTCATTGCTAAGCTAATTTTGTAACTAGGTGCTGCAGCTGAGATGTACACAGAAACACAAACAAATTTCTGGCACTTTTCTGCCCAGGATGAGTGGTAATAGTCACTCTAAGGACAAGCTGTGTCTGTTAGGACTCCTCTACTGCAGAAAGTCGATCTGTGATCTACAACTACAACAATCTCTTCAAGCTACAACTTTTTCTTCCAGGGTGGCTCTCAAGGGCTGGGGCTTCCTACAGTGAATGCGAAGTGGTTTCCATTTTGTTTCGAACTGTTCCTGCCTAATGATGTATCCACACCCTGTGAGGGTTGTGTTTCCTCTCAGAGGAGGCAATCCATCTAGCATTGGAGGACTTTTCAATGTAGTTTTATTCCTTTAAACTAGTTCCAAGTAGAGAATAAATTCATATCCTAGAAAGCTCTGGAAATATAACTCAGGTTAACAAGAGCCTTCCTTTCTGTGTCTTGGGAAATGTCATTCACCTGACAATTTCTCTCTGCCTTCCTCTGAAGGGAGCAAAGCCTACATTTTAATATCTGGTGTGGGACTCTTCCCAGGTCCACAGTGATCCCACCATAAGTCTACATATCAGGAGGAATGCCTGCCTGCTGCCTGTCCAGTGAAAGGAGGAAACTCTAACAAACCCAGTGGTTTGTCAGCCCTTGGGCAGCCCTTTCTAGCACAGCACAGTAGCCACATGTTGCATCAGCCTGTTGGGTGAGACAGAAAAAGGAATGTTCTGAGCTCACCATAAGGGGCCCCCTCTGTTACTTCCAAAGTAACTTATATTCTCTTTGAAGCTGGTGGAAATCCAGCTTCTACCAGCAGTGCCAGCTGGGGAGAGGAAATTTCTGCCCAATCACTTCACTAGGAAGGGGAGGGCTCTTCTCACCCAGATGGGGATTGCCAGGGGTTTCCTTTCTCATTCACTGAATGGTAGCCACATACAGAATGCAGTCCAGGCAGTGCAGGGCACTCCAAGACAATTGGTTTCTAATTCCAGGGTCGCGAAAGCATGACAACAGTACATCAGATGCTGGGCCTTTGCTTCTCTCTAGGCCAATCTTATATTTTTTATTTTTTGAGTTGAGGTCTTACTCTGTCGCTTAGGCTGAAGGACAAAGGCATGAGCTTGGCTCACTGCAGCCTTGGCCTCCCGGGTTCAGGCGATCCTCCTGCCTCAGGCTCTGGAATAGCTGGGACAACAGGTGCGTGCCACCATGCCCAGCTAATTTTTTACTTTTTTACAGAGGCGAAGTCTCACTAGGTCACCTAGGCTGGTCTTAAATGGTCCTCCCACATTGGTCCCCCAAAATGCTGGGATTACAGGCATGAGCCACTGCACCCAGCTGCCAATCTCTTATAATTCAAATTCTAACCCCTTGGCAGTCCTTCACTTCTTTAACTCTTGAAGGCCCCATGACCTGTCTCTCATCTAGGCCTTTGCACATGTTGTTCCCTCTACCCAAACAACCTTCACTTGGATTATGCCATTCATGTATCAGCTTCAAGGTCACCCTCTCTGGGAAGCTTTTTCCATTAGACTCTAAAATCCAAGGTTAATGGCCTTCTCTGTGTTTATTTATTTATTACAATATTTAGTGTCATCAGAGGTATATGTACTTGCCTGCTTATTTTGTACATCCCCTAGACTAGGTGTCGAAAAACATTTCCTGTGAAGATCCAGACAGTAAATATTTTAGGTTTTGGAGCCAGAAGATCCCTATTGCAACCACTCAGAGCTGTTGTTGTAAAAGCAACCATGGATAATATATCATTGAATTAGTATGTTCTAATATAACTGTAGTTACTAAAACTGGCAGTGGGCAGCCCATTGACTATAATTTGCTAACCCTGCTCTTGATACCAGAAGCAGCTTGGAGGCAGGATTTTAAAAAAATTTTTATCAGTGCTGTAATCCCTACAGAGACCTGGGTCATAGGAGGTGCTTCATACATATTTGGCAAATGAATGCAAGACTCTTGCTGTAACCTACAGTGTAGGACAGGGCTTCTCCACCCAGCTCTGTTGACATTTGGGGCCAGATCATTCTTTATCCTCGAGGGCCATTTGGGGCATTGTAGGACGTTGAGCAGCATCTCTGGCTGCTACCCTAATTGACATCAGTAGGTCCCCTTTCCCCATGGGACAATCAAAAAAATATCTCTAGACATTACCAAATGTTCCCTGGAAGACAGAACTACCTAGTGTTGAAGATCATTTGTGTAGGGAGAGATGTAGTAAGAGATAAGAGAGGATACCTTAAGCCTAGGGGGAGGCATTTGGTGAAAGGAAAAAAAGTATTACAAAAGTAAAAATAAAAATAAACGAAGAAACTAAACACATTTTTAAAAGGCGCAATTGCCTATATATCTTTCCACTCTTTTTTTTTTTAATTTTTAATTTTAAAGATGTGGGGTACAATTCAAGATTAGGTATACAAGTGGTTATCATACAGGTAAAAGTTTGAGCCTCCCTTTGGTCCCCACTTTGAGATCAGGTACCCTTTTTGATGTTATGTGACCCGCCTTCCTCCTCTGGCAGTGTCCTGCTACTGCCAATCCTTTCCTTATAGTATTATGGTAAATGTTCAGGGTCCACTTATGAGTGAGAATATGCGGTACTCAGTTCTTTGTTTCTGTGATAGATCACTGAGTATTATAGACTCTAAATCCATCCAAGTTGCTGTGAAGTCCATGTTTGTCCTTCTTTACTGCGTAAGATGGAGGACTTTCTGACATCACACAACCTCCCAAGGTTGAAACAAGAAGACATTGAGACACTAAGTAGACCAATAACAGCCCAGGAAATGGACTTTGCACGCCTCTAAAAAAGAGATCATCCCGTGCACACTCTTTTGCAAACTGCTCTTCTTAGCATGACCTTACTTCTATGTCATTACATATTTTCCTACAGTATTTGCTGTAGTAGTTGCAGAATATGCCACGATGATTGTGCCATGATTTATGTGACCACCACATTCATAAATTAGCTCTTGTTTTGGTGTCAGCTGCTCTGCTAGAAATTAATTCAACAGGGTCATGCCCTTTGGAGCAACAGGCTAGCAGAAAACAAAGGCCTTGACCAAATGGGTCAGATGTGTTGAGTGTTAACAACCGGGAATGTGGGAATTGGTAATAGGGGAACTTAACCTGGAGGAAGGGAGGGAGAATCACAAGGAACTTGAGGCCTTGGTTCTCAAGCTTTAGGAAGCATCAGAATCCCCTGGAGAACTTGTTAAGACTCAGATTGATGAGCTCCACCCACCCAGACCTTCTGATTTGTTAGGTATAGAGAGGGCTCTGAGATTCTTTAGCTCTCACAAGTTCCCAGGTGCTACTGCTGCTGGTCCAGGGACTACACTTAGAGGAATCACTCTGATTGAAGGTGTCACCACTTTTTCACTAGGATAAGCAACTGGTGATGAACATTTTATTTATAAGCATTCCTGATTATCATGAAAAAATTGTGTCATGGTTAAGAACAGGAATTCTGGAACTAGACTGCGTGTGTTCATAATTCTCTCTACTATATAACCTCTCCATGACTCAGTTTCCTCACCTGTAAAAAAGGCTGATTAGGCCAGGCATGGTGGCTCACGCCTATCATCTCAGCACTTTGGGAGGCCGAGGTGCAAGGTTTGACTGAGCCCAGGGATTCGAGACCAACTTGGGCAACTTGGCGAGACCTCATCTCTACAATAAATCAAAAAATTAGCCGGGTGTGGTGGTGCATGCCTGTAGTTCCAGTTACTTGGGTAACAGAGTGAGACTCTGATTACCTGGGTGACAGAGTGAGACTCTGATTCAAAAAAAAGGTGGGGGGGGGGCTGATTGTGAGAATTACATGAATTAACTAACATAAAAAGCACTGAGAACACTGCCTGATACAGAATAAATAGTTCATTTGTTTGTTGCTGTTATTGTTGTTTCCTTAAGATACATTCCCTGAGTAGAACTTCTGGTTTTAATAATAGGCAGAAATGTAGGCTATGGCAGGATATACCACAAAGTCCATCACCAGAAAGAGTTTTAAAATTTAATCATCTACAACAGTGATTCTCAAAGTGTGGTTCCTGAGACCAACAACATCAGCATCACCTGGGATCTTGTTGGAAATGCAGATTCTTGGGACCCATTCCAGACCCACTGAATCAGGTTTATGCCAAAGATTGAGGACCACTGTCCCAGAACATCTTTGTGCTTCTGTTCTCAGAAACAGTAGTAACTGTGTCCTTGTGATGTCTAGGCCTGTGTTCCTTGTTACTGTTGCTCAGGTGGGTTGGAGAGGGACAATTACAGTCCAGGGGTGCTCTAGGCAAGTTAGCTACTGTACTAACTGTGAACAGAGTTAGGTCCTGGCCTGGGGCCACAGGGAGAGGCCTCATAAGAACACTGAAGAGAAGGAAACTGTATAGGAAATCTTTGATTCCAGCTGGCTTGACACACTGAATCAAATCTCCTTCAATCCCTATACATCCTTTTCATGACAGGGTTGGTGCATTGGTCTGGAATCCATGTTATCTGGAGGGCAACTTCGTGAATTCCAGTGGCTGACTTAACATCCTCAGCTTTGTCATCTCCACAGTCACTGGAAGGCTGAGGCAAGAGTGGAAGCCACTTATACAACTTCTGCCCCCCCCTCCCCAACTTAATGGTTGGTTCTAGTTTGTGTTAATTTGCTTGGGCTACTACAACAAAACACCACAGACAGGGTGCCTTAAACAACAGAAATGTATTTTCTCATAGTTTTGGATGTAGAGGGTAGAAGTCCAAGATCCAGGAGCCAAGGCATGTTCAGTTTCTCCTGGGGACTCTCTCCTTGGCTTGCAGATGCTGCCTTCTTCCCGTGTCCTCAGACAGTCTCTCCTCTTTGCCATCCTAGGGACATGCATCCCTGGTGTCCCGTTGTATGTCCACATTTCCTCTTTTTATAAGGACACCAGTAAAATTGGATGAAGGCCCAACCTAATGGCCTACCTCACTTAAGGCCCTATCTCCAAATACAGTCACATTCTGAGGTACTGAGGATTAGGACTTCAACATATGAATTTGGGAGGGGATACAGATCAGCCCATAACAGGCTAATTGTGGTAGAGAGAGAGTGAATAACAAGTAGAGATTGGAAATCTGGAGAAGGCTAGTGATTCAGGTAGTTAGGGCTAATGACAATAAACTCCTACCAAAACTCATGACTGTGTCTGCTACCCCAACCAAATGGAGATGGTGGCTAATGAATTGAGGTCTTGACAAAAAAGGAACCATACACTTAAAAAACCCTCAAGGCTCAGTGTGAGTGCTGCTAAGTGCCCCAGCTCACATTCTCTAAGGAGTGCACAGAGCTCTGCAGCTTGTGATGGACAGGGCTGACGGTTGATGGTGCAACCTCCATCAATCCCAGCTCCCTGGGCCCGAATTTCCTCTCCAAGAGTGATCAGTTTTGTGCCTTTTCTGAGCCTCAGTCTCGGAACTGGTATATAAAAGTACCCAGTCATGTGGCTGCTGGGAAGCCTGAACTTGATAATGCATGTAAAGGAATCAGCGTGTTACCTAGCTCATTGCAGACGTGCAATAAAAAGCTATTTAAAAAACAGCCGCCCTTATCATACTCCAGATGTAATCTGACCCCCAATTGAAAACTATTAAATTTCATTTATTCCTTCACATAAGTTTTTAAAAAATCATTTTTAAGTGTAATATGTAATTATAAATGCCATACATGTTCAATGTTTTAAATGGAATCAAATGTACAAGAATACAAAGAAAATGTGAAAACCTCTTTCTCAACACCTCCCTGGTCTGGCTTCAAATCCTAGTCCAGCCCTTTACAGGCTCTTTTACTTTAATCAAATTATTTGGTTACCCCAACTTCAAAGTGGAGGAGTATAATCCCAGCTGCATGTTGTGCGGGAAGACTAAATGAGCTGATACAATACAATCAAGGTGGGAAGAGAGCCCAGGGCTGGTACATGGTATCCACGCAGCAAATGCTAACAGGTTTTTATGACAACCATCATGAACTTTTGTGCAGGTTGCAAAGGAGAGCCTGGGCCGAATGGCAGGAAGGGCGAGGATGGTGTCCCTGGGCCTCCTGGGCCTCCCGGACGCAAGGGTGACACAGGAGAAGCTGGCTGCCCTGGAGCACCAGGTAGAGTTTTCAGTTTCTCCTTTCTTCTCTGACAATGCAGATCTGAGAACTGTGTGCCCAATCCCTGACCTCTCAAGTAACTTTACAGACTGGATCCTAGCTAGAGCAATTTCCTTAGATGTCCACTTGCCAGGTATCAGGGAGACTGAAGCAATGAGAACAGAGCGGGATGCATCTCCCAGGTTCTACCTGATGCTAAATCATCATATTATCTAGCTGTGGCCCTGTATTATATTTAGTATTTTCCCAAACTGCTATACAGCATTATCCAAGGCTCAGCCATTTCAGCTGTTCACTTTTCAAGGTGATGAAGGGTCTGTCAGCCTGGCTTGCTGTGTGATCACCCTTGAGAGGCTGTGATGAAGACCTTGGGGTCAGTGGGTGTGTTCTTACTCTCTACAGTTGGAGGAATCACTTGGCCTCCTCTTTTCTGAGTTCACTACACCTTATCATATAGCCACCAATACATTTACATAGAATACGGGGCTGTTTTGGGTGTTCTATGACTCTTCAGAATAGAAATTTGAAATATAATGTACCAGGTAGCATAATAGGTACCAAGACCCAAAGACTCTAAGACAGAATCCCATCTCCAGGGATTATGTGGCAAGGAGTGCAAACTCCTATACAGGGTGTAATGAATGGACGTGAGTAAGGAGGGTTGGGTCAGGGATGCAGCAAAATGGAGCTTTGTCTAAAAGCTACAGCTCAGCTTTAGGGTATTGTCACCCATAGAAACGCAGGCCCAATGTTCCCTAAACTCTGCATCTTTCAAGCTGAAAATTTCAACTTGTCAAATTCTTATAGGTCAAACAAAACACATGAGCTGGCCTGTGTCCATAGGCTACCACTCTGTCATCCCTGGTTGACAGTGTTGATGGGGAGAGCCTGACAGTCTTGCAGAAACAAGGTGAAGAAAACAAAAAACAAAATACCTTTTGGTTTCAAAGTCTAACTTCACCTTTTGCTTTTGGCAATTAGAAATAGCTACTGGCCTTCTTCAATAGGTCAACCCCTTAGAGATGCCAAAGGAGACAGAGCCCTCTGGCATTCTCTACAGCTGTTCATTTCTCTTCTGCCAACAAGAATACTGGAAAGAGGCTTTCCTTCCGCCTCCCTCCCTTACTAAAGAGATCCAGAGTGGTGCATGTGGATCTCAGGCCCTTGCCTTTCTCAGAAAGGAACTGATCATATTCTGGAACCATGAGAGAGGTCTGGGAGGCGTAAGAAAGCCTGACTTGGAGGAATGCCTGCTCAACAGTCCAGTCTGAGAGGGCAGGGAGTCCACACTTGGGGGGTATCATTATGCTGTTCCAGTTCTTTCCTTTTCAATGTATTTCACAACCTATCTTTTTATTATGTTTATTGTTTGTTATATCTCTTCCTCAAGTGGGATGCAAGCTCTAGGTGGGCAGGGGTTTTTCTTTGTTTTCTGTCTTTATGCTAATGTAGCCTGAGTACCAAGGAGTTGCTTGGGACAAATACTTGCTGAATGTTTGTGTGTACTGAAGTCCTGTGAGGGGGACACTCCTGGGACGGGGGCTGTGTCATGCTCTTCTCTGTTCCCTAAGTGCTTAGCACAGCACCAGAACAGAAGTGCGTAAGTTGTTAAACTGAACCCCTAACCTGCCTTCATTTTTTTCTTTATTCTTCTAGGTCCTCCTGGTCCCATTGGGGATCCTGGGCCCAAAGGGTTTGGCCCTGGATACCTCAGTGGCTTCCTCCTGGTTCTCCACAGTCAGACAGACCGGGAACCTGCCTGCCCCGCGGGCATGCCCAAGCTCTGGACTGGTTACAGTCTGTTATACCTTGAAGGACAAGAGAAAGCACACAACCAAGACCTTGGTATGGATATACCATTATCACCATGTCCACTGCTTGAAGAGTAAAACTTTGGGGTTAATTTTATCCATTCATCAACATCTTAAATGATCACTACTCTTCTATGGGATTATTATTACTTTTTTTAAACTATCATCTTAATTTTTAACTAATTCTATTAAACCTATCCTATGACATGGTGCCAAGGAAGCTCATTCTGGCTATAGATATTACTAGCTGGCTACATAGTATTAGTTTTTAAAAAATGATTCTCAGCAAGCTAAATGTAACTCTGTTATCAAATACAGTTTTTACTTCAAAATGTGAATTATCTAATCGGGATACAGGCAGTTCCTGCATTTATAAGTAAAAAGGTACATAACAGCACCCTAATGGTCATATGTCATGACACTTGCCAGCATCAACTCCTCACCCTACTTCCATCTGTTTTTAAGTTACAGAACTTTGAGGGTCATCCCTTGGCGCCCCTTGTCAGCTTTTAGTAGTAGATTTGTAAGCTATAGGGACTGTTTTTAAGTCAAGGGATTAAGTACCCAGGTACTGACAATCACTGTCTTTCTGAGACAGTGGTGGTAGGGTGGTGGGTACAGGAGGATAATATGCCAGCAGGGGCAACTGATGATGAGGAGAATCTTGTCACTGCTCTCACTGGGCCATGACCCCAGCTATTAGTTGAGAGTGGTCAAAGCTTTATTGTAAAGACGAGGTCTCACCAAGTTACCCAGGCTGGTCTCAAACCCTCAGGCCCAGGCAATCCTTTCACCTAGGCCTCCCAAAGTGCTGGAATTACAGGCTGAGCCACTGTGCCTGGCCTTTCTCCACTTTTTTAGTGACATATTAAATTCTCCCTAGCTGGGAAATTTGAAAACAAAACAAGGGGAAAGCTATGTTCTATTTAGGGCATAAAGAGGAGTTTGGGTTTGGATTAATATTGACATAGAGTTTTATTTTTTATTTCTAGCCTATTTTTTCCCCAGAATTTCTTAGTAGACTTTTACCATGAATTGCCTTAGAAAACATCTCTTGATTTTTCTGTATGATATTGCCTTGTGAGATTATTCTTCTTTTCCTTCAAGAGAAAATGAACCCTCAAATCCTCAAAAAATAAAAACATTGGAGAAAAAGAAAAAAAAAAATGAGTGGTCAAAGCATGTAGGCCTTGGTGTGGCAGCTACTCACCTGCTATCTGCATTTCTCCCTTGGGTTCAGTCATGACCTTTCCCATTACAGGGGTAGATTCTTTGAGCTCAGGAGAAGGAAGAAGTAGTGTTCAATATCTTGAATCTGTTTCCTTCTCTCCTCCTCCCCCTTCTGCCATCAGTCTCTTTCCCGCCTGGTCTCTGCACTGATAGTCTTGCTTCTCCCGCCTTGGCCTAGGCGAAGTGCACGTGCCAGAACTCTGCAGAACTCTTGGGAGAAAATCCAGACTCCTTAACAAGATCGACAAAGCCCACATCCTCTTGTCTGATTTATCTCTGTATCCCCTGAGACAAACAGACACACAGACTCCCTCCCTTCTAGGCCCCCCACTGAATGCATCTTCTCTTTGAGCTCCACGGTCCCTTACCTTGGTCCCCTATGCTGTGCTATTTTCTCCTTTGAATAGTTACCAACAACATCTTCAAACCTGGCTAAGTCCTTTTCCTATTTCAAGTCCTAACTTAAAATTGCTTATTCTAGTTATACCTTCCCTGAGGTTCTGGTACCCACACTTCTCTTCCATAGAGATTGTAATGCTGTTTTCATTGTCTACTTGTTCATCTCCCACTAGGCCATGAGCTTCCCGAACACACAGAGATGTTCAGTGCTCACCTCCAGCACCCAGCCCATTGCTTGGCTTATGAGTGAGTGATGAGTGGATGAGTAGATGAGGGCTTGCCTGCAGGACCAAAGAGGTGGCAGAAAAGACTTTGCCACCACAGAAGTAGGTTTGGGCAAGGGCCTCCAGATGCTGAACATGTCTGTGAAGGCCAGGTCGGGGGGTCACTAGGCACACTGCACAGGCTGCTCAGACACCAGCTGTCTCTCTTTCTCCCCAGGTCTGGCAGGGTCTTGCCTTCCTGTGTTTAGCACACTGCCCTTTGCCTACTGCAACATCCACCAGGTGTGCCACTATGCTCAGAGAAACGACAGGTCCTACTGGTTGGCCAGTGCTGCACCCCTCCCCATGCGGCCGCTCTCGGAAGAGGCCATCCGCCCATATGTCAGCCGCTGTGCTGTCTGCGAGGCCCCGGCCCAGGCGGTGGCAGTGCATAGCCAGGACCAGTCCATCCCGCCATGCCCACCAACCTGGAGGAGTCTGTGGATCGGGTACTCGTTCCTGATGGTGAGTCTCCTGCCCTGGAACCCTGGCATACCGGTCATTTCCTACCTAACATACTCTCTTGCCCTTTCTGTCTGGATTGGACAGTAATTTTGCACACTCTGCAGAAAACTGTAGGACATAAAGTCACACAGGCTGTCACTAACCATAGTCTGTTGAGATGCAGGGGCATTTTTTTTCAATTAATTTTAAAAAATCACTTTGGTAGAAGTTAGAAGATAAATTTAGCTTCAGCCATTGGTGACATTGGCTTCATTTGGTGTACACACCCAACATGCTTACTACTTCTCCTTTTCAGTAGATTGTATTTTCTTTTTTGTGGAATAATTTAAGAAAAAAATGTTAAAATCAGGTCCAAACCTGAGCATGTCCCCGATTGGGTCTGGGGTTGCCTGTGGGTGTCTGAGCCCTAATTCTCTCTTGTTGTCTGGGTAGCACACAGGAGCTGGGGACCAAGGAGGAGGGCAGGCCCTCATGTCACCTGGCAGCTGCCTGGAAGATTTCAGAGCAGCACCATTCCTTGAATGCCAAGGCCGGCAGGGAACCTGCCACTTTTTTGCAAATGAGTATAGCTTCTGGCTAACAACAGTGAAACCAGACATGCAGTTTTCTTCTGCCCCATCGCCAGACACATTAAAAGAGAGCCAGGCCCAGCGCCAGAAAGTCAGCAGGTGCCAGGTCTGTGTAAAATATAGCTAGTAATGTGAAATTCGCCAACACGTGGCCAAGGGAAACTTCCGAGGGGGCTAAGACTTCCTAAGCTGTGCTAAGAGATATCATGGTGCTCAATTCGGACTCGCTCTCACTGTTCCTACAGTTTCATTGTAGATATTCCCACAGTCCTCTGTTCCTTACAGATTAAGCAAACACTATGCATATGGATTTGTTTGAACCTACCATTCTATATGAAATCCAGATACTCGTATGTTATTGAGGATGATGGAAGAGTTGGCTTTATTTAAAAATATACTAATTCACAGGAAAGCAAGTAGGTGATAAAGTTCAGATTATAAATTACATTACTGAAAACTTCATTCCTAGGTTAATAGCACCTCAAACAACTGAAGTCAATTACTCTCTGATACAGTGGGCTTCTGGATGGATTTTACAGGAGAAAATAACTAGGCCAACAAATGAAACTAGAAAGTAGATATTGTCAACATTTCAAAATGATTTCCTCTGTAGTCTATTTTTCCGTGCACTTTAAATAATTGTAAAACCATGACCCAAAGAGATTTTATACAAAGAAAAAAAAAAAAAAAAAAACCCCCACACTGCCAGAGTTAACAGTTCGTTTCAAAGCAGAATGAATCATTATGCCAGGAAGGCCCACAGTTGCCATATTCCAAAGATGCGACATTAGCATAAACACATCACAGATGAATATAAAACATTATGTTCTCTTCTGCATTTTTCAGAGAATAGAAATGCCTACTTTGGCAACCCTTTTGAAAAGTAGCAATTATGGAAAAAAGTATATTCAATAAGGGATTAAGAGCCTAAAAGCTATTAATGAATATTAAGGTAGTGATTCACAAAAATTGACTCCCCATTGCAGGGAACTTCCAGACAGACTGCTTTTCCCCAGTCGGGGTCCAGCATGTCCTCGGTGCTTGCTTGCGCGCTAATGGGACTTACACTACATGGGGCTTACTCAGGCGGCACACAGTTCACACAAAGCAGCTCTCTCCCCTCCCCAGGAGAGCCCGCAGAGCTTCTTGCATCTCACAATGGACACTTTTCCTCCACACACATAATGGCAGCTCACACAAGGAAGTGACAGAGCTATCATTATGCACTTGGGAGGAAATTGAGGATCGACTTAATTAAACTTAGGTAAGAAGATTCATTTAAGTCAGGATTAACCTAACACCAGGAGGACATGGTGCTATCTTTAAATGAAACAAAGACAGTCGACAATCTGAATTTTAGGCTCCTGTGGTTGATTTTTACAGGAGCATCCGATTTTGCCAATTTTAAAGACATGCTTATATTTTATATCAGTATTATACCAAGGCAGCAGTTTGACATTTGGCATTAGTATTTTCTATAAGAGTTTAGAAGGTATGTCAATTTATAATGAGCATGTTTTCTGAAGAGCAAAAGATTCTTTTTCTATTTTGCTAGGAATTCAGTGCTCTAATTCTAAAGATTTGTTGGAAAAGATTTTTAGGAAACTTACCTTCCACATTAAAAAAAAATTTTTTTAGAGAAAACTAAACACATTTCTCATGAGAACGGCACTCATTTTAGTGCTTAGTTTCCATGCACTTAAAAATAATTGAGAAGAAAAACTCAATTAAAATTTTGTTTATAAGAAACATTTTCCTGCCAAACTTTGATTAGTAATGAGCTCTTATATGTGGAACACATTTCAAATAAGTTTTGCTATGGGCTGCTCCCGGGATGGCAATTTATTTTAAGAGTATTTTCTGGTAAAAAGAATAATCTACATTTTAAGATGAAATATCTTCTTGATGTAGCAAATATTTCCTAGTTCACTGGACCCATTTGATATTTTTTAAGCCAGGTTATGGCATGTTAAATATTTTTGAGCACCTGAAATTGAAGCCGACTTCAACCCTACTTGTAATCAGGGTTGAAAAAGCTAATCTATTAGCTTCCAAAAAGCTTCATCTATTACCAAATGTCAAGCTTCCTAAAAGTTCATCTTCTTCATCACAAACAATCTGAGAGCATTTTCTGAAAAGAGATAAGGGTGAAAAATGGAACACCAGAAACATATCTTGCTTACTAAATTATTTTAAACACTTTAACTTTGGCATTAGAATGTTACCTTAATATGTTTTATAAATAAGAAAAAAAGAAAGCCCACACAGGCTAAATTAAGTAGACAATTTACTCTAGATTGAACCTGGGATAGTGAGTATCAGACTGTTCGAAGCGCTCGTATCACAAGAGCCCTCACTAAATGCAGCAAAAACGCTGCCCTCTAATTTTGAAAAAAGTATTTTAAATAATCAAAAGGGGAAAGCAATAGGAAAAATAACTTACTGGAATAGAAGACCATGTTATCTTAAGCCATTATTTTCTTCACCTGGTTATATATCAATGTGCCTTTCTCTACAAAGGCCATGAACAAATCTTTGAAGTTGTTCTAACCCGTTACTGGTGATGAACCTTACCAAATCTTTCTTCCCAAGGACCCTGCCATCCCTATCATTGGTTGGCATGTGCCTTGATTGCCCTCATGGGAATTACTCTGCAGCCCCTGCTGGAGGACTGGGATGTTTACTTCTGGGTTCTTACTCTATGTGAGTGGAGCCCATTCATCCAGGCAGGCCTCCATGCTGCGAGCGGCCCTCCCCTTCTGCTCTCACACTCCCCAGACGGAAACTTGAGTCACCACTTCTTGTGGATTGCTACCTCCTCTCTAGCCTTGTGCACCTATCGCAGCCTTTGTCTTCCACCTATACTTCTGCTGAGATACTAGAGGCGTCTCCCAACTGGTGCCTCTAGTTTCAAATCCCAGTCATCATCTAAGATCCATCAAAGCTTGATTTTGTTATCCTTTGGATTAAAATTCTTTAATGACTCCACTGCCTGTGTAGTCCAAAAAATTTCCCCTGGGTGAAAGGTCCAGGGGGAACTGTCTGAGGCCAATCTCTAGGAATACTTCCTGCCACGATGAACTGTATGCAGTTATGCAAACACTCCTAGTACCTCTGTGACTTTGCTTCTTTCTACCAGTGATATCCTCCCTCAGGTTCAGTTTACCTGGAAGAACCTACCAATTTTTAAAGACTGAGTTAGTGGGCCAGGAGGGTGGGGGCTCCTCCAGGGAGACTCAGACTCCCTTCTGCTGCTCTTGGCACAGTTAAGCCTCTTGACAGGGGCTGTCCTCATCCTCTGTGTTCCTCATTGCTTCTCTAATGTCTTCACGCACTTCCTTCATTCCATTGCCAATACGCAAGCTCCTTGAGGGTAGGGACCAGTGTAACTTGTTTTTGTATGCTTTATGCACATTACTGACACCTAATTCTTTTTCTCAATGACAATTCCATAAGCATCATCAGACATTAGGTGTTCAGCTCTGCATATAAGGTCTTAATCAATGATAGGGTAACAAGTATAAACCTTTTTTACTTCAAAATATTCGAATGTTCAACATATCTGCACACCCACAATTTCCTACAGTTACTGCCAGAAAGCCTACTGATAAGCTTTCAATTGGCTTATCACTCCTTCCCCCTCAAAATAATAGATTCTAGCTTTTCTACAAATTGAAACTTTAGAAATGATGATTTGAGAGATATGACTGGGAAGACCCTTCAGTGAAATGTGATATGACTTAATTCATGCTATAATCTGTATTTCCTCATAATTTAAGAGCTTCCTAAAACAAAATCACCTCTACAAAGTTTATATACATGTTATTGGTGCTTAGTAAAACAGTCAATGGAATGGTGCACTATAATTGGGTTTTGTCAAAGATTTCATTTTGAGCCTTATGGAGATTGTAATAAAACAAACCAGTCTATGTGTTCCAGGAAATTATATTATATTTGTGTTTCTATCAGCACACTGGAATAATTTGATAATTGCTACTTTTACTTGGCAATGTTGTAAGAATAATGGAAAGATGAAAACTTGAGAGCTGGTTTAACCCAGGTTTGAATCCAGCTCTATCATTTTCCAGCTGTGTTACCCTGGGTGAGTTCTGCCAGTTCACTGGGTTTCATTTTCCTCATTGGTAAGATGGGACAGAACATCTCTTGCGTTGAAAATTAACTTAGATTACCTGTCTAGCACATAACAGTCATCACACATTTATTATGGTCACATCTTTTATTTAAAATAAACTATTTAATATGAAAAATATTTCTTGGGTTTTTTTAAACACAGAATTATAATATGGTTCTTACAAGGTATATAAATTACTGATTAGAATTATTTATATGTGGCCAATTCTTAACATCTTTGGACATGCTGTTTTATTTCAATTCTCAAAGTTACTGTACCACAAAAAATATCACAGTTTCCTACAGGGACATTATCAGTAGTTTCTGCAGGGAACAAACAATTGACATTAAAAATCAGTACTCTGCAATTGTCACTGTTATTATCTGCTAGAAACTCTGCATAATGCATTTTAAAATACCAAGGCTGGCTGCCACATCCATGTGAAATGCTTGAATCTTATGGTGCTTAAATATTTAATGATTCATGGGAAAAAATGTGAAGTGTGTTCAATAAATTGCTTCCCTTTCTCTAACCTATGGTTGTAAAGTTAAGGACTTTCAACATGTAACTTTTGCAAGATGCCTGGCTGCCACTGACACTTAAATCTTTGTTGTATTATGATTTATAATATGGCTCATTATATATAAAATTCTGTGATGACTTCCAAAAACAACTGTGTGTTACCTGGTGTATTTATTTTCTTTCAAGCCAAAGTGGGTTTACTTTTTTAAAACCTACCTCATAATTTGGCCTTCCCTTGAGATGCTACATGGTGGAAGTGTGAACTGCAGGAAGGAGGCATGCAGGCTGGAAAGGATGGGATTCTGAACCCTTGGGAAGCACTGTTCTATGTACAATGGTGGGCGCAGAAGACAAATGAAAGCAGGCCTCAGGGCTAGAAGGTCTGCATCAACCCCAGGTGAGCTGCCTGGGCAGTGGACAGGCGGTATGGGGCTCAGATCTCTTTGGGCCTCAGCAGTCTCATTAATTGAGTAAGAGAACTACCTGCTCCATGGGGTTGTTTGAAGGATTTAAGGTACAAAAGTCAACTACAAAGAGATACAGAACCAAGAATATCATTACTTACAACTATAGTAACTTGAAGTCAAGGGTTAGGCACTGATTAAATTTCTCTTATTGCCAAATAAAGGGATAGGCAGAATGCAGATATTCAATAACGACTTCATGAACCTACTCTTTTTAAGTAGGAAGGAACTTCAAATGGTATCTGGTCCAAACTCTCACTGGACAGAGAAATAAGGATATTTAACGTTCCTTGAGCACCTACTATATGACAAGAACTGTACTGACCCTGATATATGTGCTTTCTTTCAACCCTACAACTCTATTATATTACAGATGACGAAACCACTTTAGAGAGAATAAGGGACTTGGGCAAGGTCATATAGTCAATACCCAGCAGAACTTGAAGCCTGGTCTGCCTGCTGCTAAAGACAATGCTCTTCTCCATTAACCATCACCTCCCAGGGGCCTTTCCCATTTTTGCATTGGTTAGAAAATAGAGGATGCCACAAAGATGTCACTCTGATGCTCTGAATTGCTACTGTCACTGCAAAGCCCTATGCCCTGGTTTCTAAGGCAGCTTGTTCTGGAGACAGTAAGAACCCATGAGAACAGAACTGTTTTGGGAGACCCCAAAAGACTCACACACAGGGTCAACTGAAAAAAGCCAGGCCTCGGAAGCCCCTAGATGTCTGAGGTCAGCTATTCAGGGGAACTGCTCTGAGCTGGGAAAAGAAGGTTCAGTTTATTGCAGCACCAGCCAACTTAGCCATTTTTATTCTTCCAATCATCATCAAGGCATCTCCTGTAATAAATGATTTCTTAGGGTAGCTTACATCCTCAGTGATTATAAACATAGTGTTTATGATTTCATCAGCTAAAGATAAAATTCCTAACCAGTAATCATTTTATCTATTTGTTTAGAAAAAGTAGGAAACATAGTAAAACGAGAAGTAAAAAGTTATTTGGGGTCTAGGCATGGTGGCTCCTGCCTATAATCCCAGCACTTTGGGAGGCTGAGGTGGGTGGATTACTTGAACCCAGGAGTTTGAGACCAGCCTGGGCAAAACAGCAAAACCTTTTCTCTACAAAAAAAACTAAAAAAAATTTAGCTGGGCATGGTGGTGTGTGCCTGTAATCCCAGCTACTCAGGATGCTGAGGTGGAAGGATCATTTGAGACCAGGAGGTGGAGGCTTTCATAAGCCATAATGGTGTGATCATGCCACTGCGCTCCAGCCTGGGTGACAGAGTGAAATCCTGACTCAAAAGAAAAAAGATTAAAAATAAATTAAAAATAAATAAATAAATAATTTTCTTTTGATCCCAAAGTAGTCCCTTTCCTTCCCTTCCCTCCCTTCACCTCTCCTTCTAAGTTGAGGTCTCACTGTGTCACCCAGGCTAGAATGCAGTGGCATGATCATGGCTAACCACAGCTTCGATGTTCTGGGCTCAGGTGATTACTTCCGCCTCAGCCTCTCAAGTAGCTGGGACTACAGGCACACGCCACCACACCTGGCCAACTTTTAAATCTTTTGTAGAACAAGATCTCGCTATGTTGCCCAGGCTAGTCTCAAACTCCTGGTCTCAAGCAATCAATCCTCTCACTTCAGCCTCCTAAAGTGCTGGGATTATAGTTGTGAGCTATCATGTCAGCCTCAGTCTACTTTATAAGACATGAAATCAATGGTGAAATGGTGTACTCATGCATGCTGAAATTTGAGAAGCACTTTGGTGCCTATGAACCACTTGGGACCTGTGAAAATGCAAATTCTGATAATTTGATCTGGGGAGCAGGAGTCTGAATTTGTAGCAAGCTCTCAAGTGCTGCTGGCCCTGGGTGCACATTCTGAATAGTAGGGAGACTGGCCTTGGTGTTACTCTGTAATGAGATTCTGAAGACCTTGTTCAATTGTGTTAATAATTAACTGCTACTAAGGCTATGCAAGATAGAGTTAAATTGTTGAGGGAGAGGATCTTATAAAGAAACAGCATTTCAAGGTCAAAGTGAGACAATAACTTGTAAGACTCTCAAATAAATACCAAAAAAAACCCAACAACAACTAATAAGTTACATACTTTTATTGGTTTGATTTTTGTTTTTAGCACTTCTCTCTAGGCTTTTCAATATTTTAGAGAAGGGACCCACAGTTTGCATCCAGATGGCCAAGAGCAGAAATGTTGTTTCTCAAGTTTTGCTGGTGGGTGCTCCCAAGAGCCTCTAAGGCACATGATACTATGGATTTCATTACACTACCATCTTCCCAAGCAGCAATAAGTTATTACCATCCAATCTAATGATTTCTATTAGTAATGTTTCAGTTTTTGTTGATAACACATAAGTCATATGTACAAACCTGCCAGCTCATCCCTGCCGTCTGATTAAGATGTTAAGATCATTCTTTCCCTGTCCCTAAATACCATAGAAGGAAAAACGAAACGAAACAAAAATGTTAGCACAGACACACAAAAAGCACAACGGCCAGTCACGGGGTACTAGTCACGGGAACACCTTGGTGATACTTCTCAGTTGTACTGGAATCTTGAGTTTTGGTATACAATGGTCACAGCATTTGAAGAAGTGGGATGTGTCTTCAGACTGACACGAGGTTGGTGTCATCTGATCAGTAAGCATGTTTATCACATGAAGACTTGGGAAAGGCTCAAAAGTCTTTACTTTTATCAGCAAATGCTTTCCTTCAAATTATTCTTTCCCTGATGGGCGTCAAAGAAAAAAAAACCTGTAATAATATCATAAGTAACACAACATGTGTACCACTGGTGATAGTATAAATGAGCTTCTCTTTGTTTCAAACCACAAGTATTTATTGGTTCTGACATTCCAGACAAGGCAAGGCTCAGGGCATGAAGAGGAAAGACAGAGAAACACAGTCATGGTACCTGCCCTCATGAAGCTTGCAAAAGACAGATATTCTCTCATCGCAGGACAGCCAGCAATTCCAAGCAGCTTGTGGAAGCTAGGTAGATCTTATGGTTTGGTAAAGGTTTCTGCCAGGGGACAGGGCAGGAGGATCTGATCTTGATGGACTGAGAGAGAGGAAAAGGCTGTTCCATGTAAAAGTATGGCACAAAATGCCACAGGATCAGGAAAACTCACTGCCTGGGCAGTAAGACCAGTGAGCAGACTCTGTGACAGATAAATAGGGCCGAGGTCCAAAGGCTGGTAGAGCCCCACTGTTGAGGCTAATGACTTTGACCTTTATCCTTTGGCAACAGACAGACAATAAAAGGTACTTGAGATGATGGGTGGCATCATGGAAGTGGATTTTGGAAGACAAACCTGGCGGAGTTATATAGAATTGAGTGAAGAGGTATTTTAAGTACTGAGCAGGGCAATGAACTGAGATATTTTTAGGTCTTTCTAAGCTGAGCGACTCTAATTCTAAAATGAAACATTATGGGCCAAAAAAAAAAAAAAAAAAAAGAAACAAACTTAGGAAATGACAGCAATGATTCATGGGAAGGGAAAGGAATAAATGATAGTCTTTTTTGTGACTAATTAAATACAATTCTTTACTAAGATGGGAAACAAGGCCAGGTCTGCCTACCCCTCCGCCCCTCACACTGCCCTACCACACTTTGGATGGGTCTCTCTCTCATCCCTTTAGCTTACTTCCCGGGCAGCAGAACAAGTGCCAAATATGTAGACTGGTCTCAATTCTACTAAGACTAGTTATTTACTGCTTAGTTTGAACTTCACCAACAGGCAATTTAAAGGATGGAGGAGGCTTGAACAATTGTGCACAATTTTGGATTCCCAGGCGATACATTCAAAGTCATTAAGAGGAAGCAAATTTAATGACTTCCTCCTTTTCAGAACCAAGGAAAGATTCTGAATAAAGGAGTCTCTTAAGTTAAGAGACCACACCAAACTGTGGGAACTGGGGGCTTAACAGACAATCAGGAAATGACTATTAAACAAAGAAACTAAACTCAAAAATCAGCTCTAAGTGCTTATTCCCTATTAGAGATAATTAGTCTAATACACTTGCTCACTTGCTTTTGTTTGTCTTTCTCAACCCATTTCCAGTTTGTTGGCATAACTTTGGGGATTCCTTATTATAGAGAAAAAAAATAAAACAGGCATTGAAAACAATAAGTACTTGTTATAGGCAAGCCTATTAACTGAAAATAATAATTTCCAGAGTATCATTACTGTTGTGCTCAAATAATTGGTTTATATTTATAACTAAAATGATCTTTCCCACATCACTAAAAGTTTAGTGGTGGTCTACTCCATAAATAAAGATGTGTATATTGTAGTTATACCACCCAAAGGCTAATCCTGGTGTCTTCATATCTGACAAGTCAAATGGAGCAAGGAGGTGCTACTAAAGGCCTCAAGCAATATACAAAAAATGAAAGCATTTCTAATATACAGTGCTTGGACGTTTAATGCATTTGAAAAAACACTTTGGTGGGAAACTGACATTTAATGGCCCCTACCATGAACCTTTGGGAGATGCAAGGAGGTGATGGGGAAAGATAAGTAAGACACAAGCCTCATTAGAGTCATTTACAATCCACATTCTCATGTAGAAGGCACACTGCTGTATAGCTGTGCACAAATAATAATAAGGGCAATATATGAAAATTATACAGAATTACCACTTGCTATAAAAAGATGGTAAGTAAGAAAGAAAGTTACTTCTAATTGGGGTAATGGGAGTCAAATTTATAGAATTTGGGAGAGAGGAAAGATATATAGCGTGAACATTTAAACATATTTAAAACTTTCAGACTCACAGGTACAATTTATGTTATAAACAAGCTATGATTTTACATCAATTTTAAATTACCAAAGTTGCTCAGGTATCATTGTGCCAGTCAGGAGGTCAAGTGCTTCCAGGACTCCAGTGGTTGCTTAGCTCATTTATATGTAAGTGTTAGGGCTTCTGCCTCACCTAGGTAGATTCATATTAGGAACTGGGTATAAAACCGCATAGTCAGTATGCTCCAAATTGTTAAATGTATACAAAAAAAAAAAAAAAGAGAGAAGGCAATGCCCCCAAAATGTTAACCCTGGGTACCTCTAAAGTGGTGGGAATACAGGTGACTTTAAAATTGTGTATGTATTTATTTGAATTTCTGTTAGTATTGAGAAAATTCACACAATGGACATAAAGGACTTATTTTTAAGTCTATTTTCCTGATGGTATATTTCTTTTTTTTTTTTTTTGAGTTGGAGTCTCCCTCTGTCGCCCAGATTGGAGTGCAGTGGCTGCTCCCAGCCACCGCAGCCTCAACCTGCTGGGCTCCAGCGATCCTTCCGCCTCAGCCTTCCAAGTAGCTGGAACTACAGGCGCGCGCTACCACACCCGGCTAATTTTTTGATTTATTGTAGAGATG
>CAUYQG010294885.1:0-14837 GCA_963574415.1 Tarsius wallacei | reverse complement strand
CCGGCAATCCTTCCACCTCACCCTTCCAAGTAGCTGGAACTACAGGCGCGCGCTACCACGCCCGGCTAATTTTTTGATTTATTGTAGAGATGAGGTCTCACCAAGTTGCCCAGGTGGGTCTCGAACCCGCAGGCTCAGGCAATCCACTCACTTCAGCCTCCCAAAGGCGCGGGATTACAGGCTGAGCCACCGAGCCTGGCCAATTTTTTTTTTTTTTTAATCGCAGAGAAGAAGTCTCGCCAAGTTGCCCGGGCTGGTCTTGAACCCGTGGGCTCAGCAATCCACTCGCCTTGGCCTCCCAAAGTGCTGGGATTACAGGCTGAGCCACCAAGTCCAACCTTTGTGCAGATATTAATGAATTAATAAGTGTTCACCTCTGAGAAAAATCTCATCAGCCGCTTCCAATAGGAATGAAGCCCAGACTACTCACAGAGTTCTGTTTCACTGGTTTCATAGTAGTTCCCCAATGGAGAGGAACAAGCTGGTGAATATACCTCTGAATCTTCATGTTTCCTACAGTTCCTAAGCTCCTGCTATTCTGTTATCAGCCTTAAAACTTGAAAATATCTCAAAGAGACAAGATTAGCTTAAACCTAGTGTGTGCCACATTATGCTTTTCCTATTTTCCTCTTACGTTTTTCATCCATCCATCCATCCACTCATCCTTCCATCCATCCACCTTTCTATCCATCCATCCATCCATTTATTTATTCATAAAGCAAGATTAGGTACTTACTTAGCTTTTTGAAAATCGACTATGTGCTAAGCATTCATCCCTGCAGGAAATACAGAGATGGATCATGTGAATCTTGCCCCGAAGAACTATAGAGCATGACAGAAAAGATATAATAATAGTGTTGGCGACAAAGGAACTTCCTCTTTGGAAAGTTTGCTGAAAAATCAACTCAATAAGGCAGATTAATAAGGGGAAAGGCTGGCTTTACGATTTCATTACTACATATGCAAGGGTATCACCGCATGTATCCCGGTAGGATATGGATGCTTTTTACCAAACTACCTTTCTTATGGGAACAGGAGATGGGGAAATGTGGATGATTTTAGAGGTATAATAAATGATTTTTATGGGAATTCACTGGGCATAAAAAGCATGCAATGGTCTGGGGCAATGTCTTATTGGCCATCAGTGAGGACAATGATTTGTGACAAAAATCTGTCTAGGTCTGTTGATAGACTTCAGTCTTCTTTCCTGCGGTATAGGTTTAGTTAGTGAAAACTCAAGGGCAACCCCCTCGGGTCCCCTCCTACTGTGGAGCTTTTCTGTCCTCTCAATAAATCCTGCTTTAAAAAAAAAAAAAAAAAAAACCTCAGTGAAGGCACTGGAAGTAATTATTCCTTTCTTTGATAGGTCCAGCCTTCAGGCAGATAAAGGAACTTCAGAGAACAACTTTATCCCATGCTTAGGGAGGGATGGTGAGGAGAGGGAAGGCCAGAGAGGCTTTGAGGCCTCTTCTTCAGTTCATCATGTACAAAGCACCATATTTTGGGGTATTGATTTCTGAGCATTAGCTAACATACTGAGCACACGCAAAAGAGACAGGCTCTCTTTCCAACACATGTCCTACCCTCTCATTAGATATTTATAATATTTTAAAATTATTAAAATCATTAGGATACCCATTTCACAAATGAGGATGCTCAGGACAGAAAAGTGATGTAGCATACTCAAGGTCACACAGCGAACCAAAACCAGAATGTAGGCAATTTGATCCCAGTAGTTATACTCTTAAACAGCATGCTGTAGAGTAATGATGACCATCATGGTGGTGATGATGGTGAGGATGGTGATGGTGATGATGGTGGTGGGAGTGGTCATGAAAATGGTTATGATGTCAACATCAATTTGGAGCTTCTGGTATTTTTTTTTAACTTACTAGTAACTAATAATCCTATGTGATCAGTATTACTACCTCTAGTTTAGAAAATAAGAAATGTGAGACAGAAAAGTTAAGAAGATTGATCAAAAGCTACTCAACCTGTAAGTGACAGAGTTAACACATAATTATCTTCCCACTCTTTTAGACTGTGAATGCATAACCATGAGAGTGTCTAGAATATGGTGGAAGCAATACGTGAAATAAATGTCAAAGGTTGTGAGAATTAGGGAGGAAACAGGGCCACATAGTATTACTGGAGGCTCCAGCAAGAACATTGGCATTTGCACTAAGATGGGAAACCTTTGGAAGTTTTGAGCAGAATCAAGTGAAATTATCTAGTTTCTCAAAAAACAAGATTCCTCCAGTTCTTGCCTTAAGAATGGACTTGAAGGGAGCAAGGAAAAAAGCAGAGATGCAAGTTATAAAGCTTTTGTAATAATCCAAGCAAAAGATAACGCTAGTTTGACTCACTGTGGTGGCAGTAGGGGTTGTAAGAAGTGATTGGGTTCTAGAGAGATTTGAACTCTGGATACATTTTGAAGGTAGTGCTGACAATATTACCTGAAAGATCAGATTTAGAGAATGAGAGGACGAGAGGAATCTTTTAGGTTAACTGTAAGTTTCTTTGTTTTTAACCACTGGAAGAATGGAGTTGCTTTTTGACAGAGAGAGGAAAGATTGAGGAGGAGCTGCCTTGGGGAGATGTTTATCAGAAACTTTGGAATGATAAGTTTGAAGTGCTTGTCAGACCTCCAAGTGGAAATGTCAAAGATGGTTGAATATTCAGGTTTGGGGTTTAGGAGACAGGCTCAGAATAGATATATGAGGGGGGATATCCCCCCAGAAAGAATTAATTTTTGAAGGGTGAGCCCCTGTAGTACACTAGGCAAGTGTTTAAGGAACCCATTGGTATCAATGTATCAGCTAATATTGCTGTGCATTTGGTTTCAGTGATTTTTTTTTTTTTTTGAGTTTATTTCAACAGGGTTATCCAATTAATTTTTTTTTATTTACAAGTGCAACAGCCCACACTTCAATGATTTTTAACTAGTTTTTGACCAAAAAACAGCATGACCACCATGCTTCACCCTCCTTATTTACCCAATTTTACCCCAAGCAACTTTTTTTGTTTGTTTCCTCAGATGAAAAAAGTCCTCAGAGGTAAACGTTTTGCCATTGTGAAAGAGGTGAAACAAAAAAATGGCAGAAACACTAAAAGGCATCAAAATTGATAAGTTGACATCAAAATTGACATCAAAATTATTTTGAGCAGGGGAAAAAACATCTCAATAGGTGTATTGCAACAAATGGAGCATACCTTAAAGATGACCTAAGTTTAAACATGTAAAAATAAATTTTTATTTTTTAAAAATCCATTTTTAAGGTCTCCCTTGTATAAATCTCTAAGTCATCACCAAGAGATTGGTATATTATTTGCAGAAGTGCTGGAGCTATTACAGAAAACATAGCTCTTACATGAATTAACTGAAACTCAAACCTCAAAACTGTATTGACTTAAATTAATACAAATTTCTCATTTTAAAAAATCTAATCCACAGTAATGAGTTGGAATAAGTTTGCCTGGAGAGTTCTGCTCCACACAAACATGCAGGGATCTAGGCTAATAGAAGCTTTCCAGTTGGCAACTTCACCCACCTGGTAGGAAGAAAGAAATGATGTACTTGGGATATTTTGGGGAATGCAGGTACACCGTTGGCAAGAAATACACAAACAATTAGATTTGAGAAGGACAGTCTATGGCTAAGCAGTTTTTTCCCAAGCAACCATTCAGAAAGTGAGTGCTGGTCTTTGGCAGTTACCTGGACACCTCTTCCATAGGCATCACTGACATCATCTATGAAATTAGTGTAGATAGAGAAGAGAAGAGGTCCAAGGGAGGTCAAGGAGCTGATGCAGAACCAGTAAAGAGATTGAAAAGGAACACTGGGGAAATAGGAAGAAATTCAGATGAATGCTACGTCCTAGAAGCCAGATGAAGAGAGTATTGAATGGGCAAGGAAGTGAATAACAGTATGAAATGCCACTGATGGGTCAAGTCAGATGGGGTCTATGACATGGCCTTTGACTTAAAAACATGAAGATTGAGAACCTTGAGAAGAACAATTTTTGTAGAACAGTAGATGTAAAATCTTGATAGATGTAACTTCAAGAGAGATAGACAGGAGATAATTTGGATACAGTGAATACCCACATCTATTTCAAGGGATTTTACAATTTGGGAAAGCCAATACATAGGGCAGTAGCTGAAGGAAACACAGAGTCAGAGAAAGAAAACTTATAAAACTTGGAGAAATAACATATTTGCATCGTGATGGAAACAAACCAAAGAAAAGAGAAAAAGAGAAATTGCTGAAGCTCTATTCTTTTAGATGAGAGGGATGGTATCTGATGTGTTTGTTGATGTGCTGGGCTTGGCCAGGAACAAGTTTATCCACAGCAATAGGAAAAGGAGGCCACAAATACAGGTCATTGAGGACATGTGATGAGCAGAACTTGATAAAGTTCTGGTGTGATGGCTTCAACTTTTCATTGACAATGAGAATGGGGAAAGATACATTGGAATTTAGAGGAGAAAAAATATGTATCAAGGAAACAGAAAAGAAAATGACTTAGGGAAATAAATCCCGAATTCCAAACAGAATGAAGGACCCACTCGAAGTTGGTAACCAGTCACATATCATGGGACCCGTCAGCTCAGTTATGTGTTGTTTCCATCTATTTTCACCTGCACAGGTGTAAGCATAGAGTAAGGAATCGGATTTCATCTGCATTGTGTTTCACCAGGCATATAGAGGACAAGATGCTTCCGTGCCTGTGTAAAGGAGGGGAGTAGTGGAATGGTGGAACATGGAACTTAAGCCAAGCCAAAAGGAAGTGAGGACATGGTGGGGGGTAGGGGGTTGGGATCTTCTGGTAGAATCTGTGGATTTCAGGTGCCAGTGGAGGCAAAGACTGATGTTAGAAGAAGTGGAGCAAAGGAGCATTCGAGAGCATATGTATTCGTTTGTGTATTTTGATGTATATTTTGGATTTTGAGAAAAGGGCTGAAAAACGTTAATATAATTAACTTGTGAAATATGTTTATTCGTCGATCTCTTCACTCGAAAATGATTGTTCAATTGATTTTTAGACTTTTGAATAAACACTCATAATTAGACAACGTGAAGTATTTGAACGAGTAAAGTTTATTTTCTTATAGTTTGCTGTAAATTTGTTGCAGTAGCTCAAGCCTGAACAAAGTTCAGCAAATCACAACCTGTAAGACACAGATCTTTAAGCTCATATTTAGCAGCTGACATAGATCAGAGGTGGTTTTTGTAAAGGACCACAGCCTGGGATTTCTTCAGAATTCTGTACTTGAGTAAAATGTGCTATTTATATTAAAACATGGCAGCCGGGCTCGGTGGCTCAGCCTGTCATCCGGTGCCTTGGGAGGCTGAGGTGAGTGGATTGCCTGAGCCCGCGGGTTCGAGACCCGCCTGGGCAACTTGGCGAAACCTCATCTCTACAATAAATAAAAAAAAAAATTAGCTGGGCGTAGTGGTGCGCGCCTGTAGTTCCAGCTACTTGGAAGGCTGAGGCGGAAGGATCGCCAGAGCCCGGCAGGTCGAGGCTGCAGTGGCCGGGAGCGGCCACTGCACTCCAGTCTGGGCGACAGAGTAAGACTTCAACTCAAAAAAAAAAAAGAGAGAGAATACATACAAGGGCCAGAAGAAACTGGAAAACTTAAAAAATACATAATATTGGAGGAAAATTTTTCCAATATGAAAACTACCTCAGAGGGTCTTAAAAAAAAAAAAAAAACAATATATGACAGTAGAAAAATGAAAATTTTCTCCATGGCTAAAAGAAAGCAAAAATCAAAGTTAAAAGAGCAAATGGTCAACATGGGAAAAATAGACGCAACATAACAAAGACAAAAAACGAATTTTCTGTAAGAAAAAGAGCTGCCGGGTGCAGTGGCTCAACTCTGCAATCCCAGCACTTTGGTAGGCCGAGGTGAGGGGATTGCCTGAGCCCGCGGGTTCGAGACCCGCCCGGGCAACTTGGCGAGACCTCGTCTCTACAATAAATGAAAAGTTAGCAGGGTGTGGTAGCACGCGCCTATAGTTCCAGCTGCTTGGAAGGCTGAGGCGGAAGGATCACCGGAGCCCAGCAGGTCGAGGCTGTGGTGGCTGGGAGCGGCCACTGCACTCCAGTCTGGGCGACGGAGTGAGACTCCAACTCAAAAAAAACAAAAAAAACAAAAACAAAAACAAAAAAAAATGGCATCCCTAATCTACACATACACATTTAAATAACTGTACACACTTAGAGAAAGACTTAAATATCATAAAGTGATTTCGAATGCTTAAACTAAGCTAGAATTCACTCAATTGGTTGAAGAAAAAAATTACCCTGATCTTACTCTAAAAAGATATGTCCTTATGGGTCATAGACAATTCTTAGAGACAGTTTTGTCAGGTCTGGAATCCTGAGAAGCACTGTAAGAAGAAAACCAAATCCTTGCAGATGGCTTTGTATAGCCCTTAATTCGTTGCTTGCAAGATAATCCACGAATCTCCTCTCTCCGCATTCATGATGTCCACCTGTAATTGTCGCCATCCATTTGTGTGTGTGTGCCTCCTTTCTACAACCCAAGCTCCTATAGAGAAGAGACCACACCTGAGTCCTGGGCATTGGTAGAATTGTAGCACATAGTAAGTGCTCAACTAGTGTTTGAGTGAGAAACATCAGTGAAAGGCATCTAGTTGCTTTCTGAATATTTCCTACTTAATTCTTGCAGGGTTCCTTTTCATTCTGTTTGTCATTCTGTCAAAGGTTTACTCCCTGCAGTTCTGCCTAAATTCTCATATTTATCATTCTTAAAATACTTTTCTCATCCTTGATGAAGAAATTTGGGCCACCTGGTATGCGTGCCCCAGCTTAGAAACTGGCTTTTTCTACTTAGGAATCCTGGGAGCTTTCTCACAAATTCTCACTCTGTCCCTCACAGTTTCCTCCTTAGGGGAAAGTAGCTCTGTGGCATCCCCAAGAGAGCTAATCCCAGTAGTTTCCTTCTGAAGTTGGAGAACCAGTCTTCAAGAAATGGATGATTTCCTAGAAAATCCCTCTTTTCTTTTTTGCATACAATAAGCAGAATAACTAAAGTTTTCCACATCCTATAGAGTGGGTTCTCTGAAGCAGCACTTCTTGGTGTGTCATTAAGTTTGCCCGTGGTCCAAATCTATCGTTAGGCAAATGAGCAAAGCCATCTCCAGTAGGGCTGAAGTGAACACAGATCCAGGCAGCATCCTCACAGTCCTGATTCTCTGAATGTGCCCCCCCGGTCCCAGGGTTCCAGGGTGAGTGCCGCTCTACTTACATCCCCATGGGTAGGTTTCCCTCTCTGTCTTCCCATCCCTAGAAGGGTGCCAATGGAAGGTTAGGTGTAAGAGGTGTAAGCTATCAATTGTGGAAGGGTCAATTTACGTGAAAGCCTCAATGAGCATATGGGAACAATTACACACACCAGTTCAGGTAAATAGTTTGCCTTCGCTCTTCCCTGTATGCCACCCTTTCCCACAGTTATGGCAACACTTCCTTCATAGAATGAGACATTTTCCATTTCAAGTGTAGCGTCTCTCATCCTTCTAAAATGAACCTTTAATTGCAGTCAACTCCATGTTGGCTGCCTGAGTTCCAGGCCTGTGCACTGTCGTTGTCAGTAACCAGGGCTGTGCTTGTAGCATGGCATGTCCTCATTAAATGTTTCCAGATGAGTTCAACCCTTCTAGTTTACATTATAAATACATAAAATTAGATCTCAAATGTATTCAGACAATGGGAGATACAGAATCAATGAACCTGATAAATATGAAATCGGGATCTTAGGAAACCAGGACAGCCCCTCACCTGAGGCTCCCATGAGTTCTCTCTTGAAAGAAAAATTGGAAGCCAATGCAGAACAATTCTATACATTACTTCTAATTCAGTAAATATACTATTTATGTTTTCTTAAAATGTTTCTGCTTTTAGAAAAGACTACATATTTCCTGTATATACCCAGGGAATCCCAGGGAGAAAACATTTTCCTTAGAGGTTTGAGATAATTCAGACATGCTATTCGCAAAGATACCTGACTTGGCTTCCACACAAATCATGTTCCAAATACAGGAAAGTTTTACTTCCTAAGACTAATTTTAAATGCCTATTTTACCATAGGCATTTAACATATTCAATGCTCTTCTAGAATACAGATTCAATTTTGTGAAGAGTATTATAATAGTTTTGAAGATAAAACCATAATTTAGGCCAACTAACAGGTATAGTTTTCTGTATTAAAAACAATGCTAATAATTATAAATCTCCTACTGAATAATAAGAGTATGTGTTCAGTAAAACGGACAAACAGATTATAAACATCTAAAGGCAGATCCATTCATGAAGGCAGGATGGCATCATCAAAATAAGTGACTCAAATATGCAGTCACTGGCCTAGAAATGAAATTTCACATTATAGTGAGGCTCCCTGAGAATTCCACTGAAGAGTAAACACTCCCTTTTCTGGACTAATTGATGAAATATGAGACTCATTGCTTATTATATTTACCATCCCTTGATGAATTGGTATATTTTATACTTATATTTATTATATTTTTGTCTCCAATTATTCTTTGACTTTGAATTGGTTGAGGAAAAAGTGATACACACATACAAATGAATGAATGGTAAACAAAAATTAGTAGTTATCATGCATGTGCATGATATGTGAATCTTCACAATACTTTGCAATATGGACACATTTCCATGGCTTCAATTTCTTTGTTTTTTTTATTTATGAAATTAGAGTAATAATGCCTACTTTAGACCATTGCTGTCAGGATTGACTGTGAAAATGTATGTTTATGTACCTAGCACAAGTCTGCACAGAGTACATACTGAGTATATACTATCCTCTCTATGTAGTCCAGGAGGTCCCTGCAAGGTCCAAGATTCTCTGTATCACATGATGCAGTACCTAATGGCCATTGATATTGGTCAATAACACCTGGGTCCTATACGAACCCCAGGCCTCAGCTCTCTCCCACAAAGTGTGCCAGTAGACATGTAACTCCTTCACAGGTGTGGTTACAAAATAAAATTTTTTTGCCTTAATGAATTCAAGAGACTTAAATTGCCAATGTTCAAAAGTAACTTGCCTTTATTTTTGTAATTTCTTACAGGCACTTACAGAAACAATCTGAAGGATATTTTTTAAGTGAATGGGGAGGAGCAATTGCCCAGAATACCAGTCTACACTGTGTATTCAATCCACCATTTTCCTTTGGATCATAGGTATATTGGGCATCAAAAAATGACTAAGTCCTAGCTGGGCTCGGTGGCTCAGCCTGTAATCCCGCGCCTTTGGGAGGCTGAGGTGAGTGGATTGCCTGAGCCCGCGGGTTCGAGACCCGCCTGGGCACTTGGCGAGACCTCATCTCTACAATAAATAAAAAAAATCAGCCGGGCATGGTAGCGCGCGCCTGTAATTCCGGCTACTCGGAAGGCTGAGGCGGGAGGATCGCCGGAGCCCAGCAGGTCGAGGCTGCGGTGGCCGGGAGCGGCCACTGCACTCCAGTCTGGGTGACAGAGTGAGACTCCAACTCAAAAAAAAAAATGGCTAAATCCTATTGGATATGTAAATAAGAAATTAATTTCACTTCTACTAGACTTAATTTCAGATCTACTCAGGTTTAAATTCAGGCCTATGTTTAAGTTTTAGATTAAATCTATGCCTACTCGGATTCATTTCTAACTGCTCAAAACCTTCAACATAGTTGCTAAGCTCAGGAGTTAGCAGGTTCAGTTCGCCAGGAACTCTGTGCAGTCCTTGAAGTTAAAGGTCAGCAGAAAGAACTTCCAACAGCACCTTATGAGGAACGAGCGCACTGTAACCAGCAAAGGGGCTGCCTGAGAGAGTTTACACCTGGCCTGGGACACTGATTTCCCAGATATTGATGGTTAGAAGGGGCATCACAGGTACGAACCAGGTGATCCAGACTTATACATGGCAGGCAAAGGAATCACTGGCATGGAAAGGGCACAGAACCCTCTTCAATAGCATTTGTAGGTGGGTTATGACAGCTGCCACAGTACTAACAAGGAAGGCAACATTCATATCCCAGTTCTAACTAATGGTATCTTCAGCCCTTCTCTCATAAGTTAAACTCTGGATAGCTTACTGAAAAAGGAAAAATAACTGACGAAGAAACAACGGGGTCTTCCACTTATGAAAGATTATACACACACGTGTGTGTGCACACATGAAAACACGCACACATGCATACACATGCTCCCAATCTTTTCCATTCCAATACCTGCATTTACAGGTGAAGAGAATGAGAATGAAAAATGCACTGACTTGCTCAAAGATCAGTGCCAAACCCAAGTCAAGAATCAGGCCTCCTGACTCCCAGCTTGGGCTCCCCCGGTTGGCTTAATGACACTCGTACTGTGATGGTTCAAACAGGTTAAAGTACCCTCGACATTTCCAGGTATCTACCTGGGATTGCCTGGGAAGTTTTCCATGTGAATATGTACTGTAAATAAAAAATATGACGTGAATGAAACATAATTACAGATGTTGATCAGACAGAAAAAGATTCTACACTATTGGACTGTCATTATGAAATATTACATTTATAACCAGGTAAATGAACTTTAGGAGGAAAGAGTCAGCTAAGGACAAAAGAGAAAACGGGTTTTCTGATGCCAAAGAATGCAGAAATGGCCTCCTGGCCCATAGAAAAAGAATTATCCATTTTCCATGGAAAATACAAGCTCACTCAGAAACTGAAATCAAATCTAGCTCAACTCAAGAAAATTTATTTTGCAACACAGACACACACACACACACACACACACACACACACACACAGGCATGGCCTGGATTCTCAGCAAGGAAGCCAGGCAGGGCCTTTACTGACACCAGCACCTGCTGCCTTGCGTGCCCTATTTTCTAAGCCACGCCCTGCTCCTCTTAGGGAAAACAGCTGCCAACAGGAGCCACAGTGACTAAGCACAAAAGCAGAAGCAGCACAGTCCCCGTGTGATAAAGCCTGCCACAAAGGTCCCCTGTGATAAGGATCTCGAGTTGTTGATAAGGAGGAAACTAAATTAGAAAAGAAATCCCAGCACATTTTTTTTTTTTTTTCTGTTCTATATTTACTCACTCAGTGACGCCTTTGCTGTTTCTCCAACTTTGGGTACCTGACCGCTGACAAGTGAAAACATTTTTAATTATCCGAATGAATGAAGTAAGAGGAACACAATGGTTGTCAATTTATGCTTGAAAAAACAATCATCTGTAAAACACACGTTTTTTCCATTTGGTTTCTCCAATGAAGACCTTACCTTCAGTAAAATCCCAATAAGAGGCAGTTACTCCCCCATTTCTATACGACTCTCTGGGTAGGAGTTAAATTTAAGGATGTTATACCCATTCTTAAATGTACTTATTTCTTCCCCAATTCTGTGAGTTTATGTGTTTTGTCTCTCCCTTTATATTTTTTGTAAAAGAGGGTGAGGGATCCATACTATCCCTTAGGGTTGGCAGAAACTGTGCCAGGAGCTTTTGGTAGGTTTTTCTTACAATATGTCTATCCCCTTTTCCTCCTCTCTCCTGGTCCTCTTCTCTCTCCCTCCCCCTCTCCTCACTTCCTCCTTCCTCTTCCTCCTTTTGTGTCCTTTTCTTTCCTTTCATATATGTTAATATATGTATATATTATCACATCCAATATATACATATTAATATATGCATAACATAATATGTACTTACACAATAACATACATGTATTCGCACACACGTACACACACCCTCAGTTTGAAGCCATAGAGAGAGAATCAAATGATTCCACCTGGTATTAATACACATCTAGCTCTATCTATCCATCTTGGATAATGATATAAATATTTGCATCCCCACAACTCTTCCCCATCTAAACAAGGAGGCATTCTTCCTTTCCTTTATGTCCAATCCGCATCTAATATCAGGATGTTACTGCATTTTCAGCTGGTCGGAAAACTCCCTCTGATTACTCTCAGCTTCTTCAGATCATGAGCAGCATTTGCTTTGGTCCTGGAGAGCAGACGATACGGGATTTATTTCTACAACAATGACAAGAAAAACGTGGAGGTGGACTACAGGGGAAAAATGGAAATGTTCATTTACCTAAAAATAGCAGTTAGGTTGTGTTCACCGAACCAAAATATTTGACTATATTTAAATCGCTTTTAACAACGTATGGAGCTCACTGCCTCACTGTGTCATAGATGGAGTGAATGTGAAGACAAAGTATATAAAATATTTTGGTTCACTCGCCTTGAGGACTTCCAACTCAAGGTACAAGTCTGTTGACTTTTTTAAAAACATGCCTGCAGTGAAATCCAGTTATTCCTATTTAAGAACCAGTTCTTATAAACCCGTTCTGAAGAAATGTTGCATAATTCACTGACATCAAAGCTGTAAAACCAGTTCCACTATTAGGCTGTAACATGAAGACAAGAGCTTACTTCTACAAATCTTTTTTATTAGATTATGTAATTGTCTCTGTAAGTAGACAAGCATTCTTCTACTCATACCTGGGTTCTACCTTTTATACCTAAATTCCATGTAAACAACCCATGACTTATTGGTCACAAGACGCTTTGTCATAATTTATGAATTTAATAGCATGTGCATGTCTTTCATCAACATCTCAGTGTTTTTCTGTCCTGAGATGTAGTTACACTCTGAGAAATGGGAAACTGCTTTCTTGGGCATGGTTGTACCTTGATCTAAAAGGCTATGCTGGAAATAATGCCCCCTTAAGGATGTATTTCCTCATTAGACGTAGTAACATATAAGATGTTGATCTATACAAATTTTTCAAGCACTATGGAAATACCATAGCAAATAATATATCACCATATGGGCATATCCCTAGGCATTTGGACATGGGGAATAAGAAAAACCAATATATTCACTGTTTCCATTGAAGTTACCTAAAACCAAACAAACATAAGGATGTCAACAAGACATTGAACCATTAAATATGCATTGCTATAGAAAAACCTCCTTTTTAATTTTTTTTTACCATTAACCAAAGAGTTTATTTTTTAAGAAGCATCAAAATAGCCAAATTTTTAAGTTTTAAATCAATTCTAGGAAAGCATTAAAATTACAGACTAAGGAGTTGGTTTTGTGCAAAATATCCTCAAATTCCTTGTTCCATTGTCCCTCTGGCTCCATACTCGGGAAAATCCTGACTTGGATCAAGCCAAATGTCCGCTCTTTGCACATGCCCCAGACACTGTTGGGAAATAGCACAGCCATTAAGATTTTGGACATGATGAGCTCAACATAACCTACCACTCCTGAGCCCTCAATGCTACCAAGAAGACAAGTAGGTTTTCTTGGTTTCGTCTCCCAATTTTTGTGGGGATTTTACACATTTTATCGAGTTTACTTAAACATAATACTTCATTCCCTCCCCAATACTACCCTACCCCCCATTTCCAAAAAAGGAGAAAAGAAACTGTCAGTAAGAACTCTGTCCCACACACTAGATGAACCATTTTTTTTGCTTCCATGTGAATCTTTATCTCTTTCTTTATAGCTACAATAGAAGAGACACCTCAATTCCTGTCTAAATAGCATAGGAATTTTGTTCTATGAGGCAGAACCAGAAAAAAATTAATTTAGAAAAGAAATTGTGTATTTATTCTTACAGGTTTAAACTTTAGTCATCTCCAAAGTACTCTTCATTGGATACAATACTTCCCGTGAGGCACTTTTTCCACTGCTTCAAACAGTTTTTTAATTCGTCAATTCTGATGCCTTTTAGTGCTTCTGCTGTTTTTTTGTTTCATGTCTTCTGTATCAGCAAAGTGTTTGCCTTTGAAGACTTTTTAAATCCGAGGGGGGAAAAAAGAAAGTCGCTTGGAGCAAGATCAGGTGAACAGGGAGGGTGGGGCATGGGGGTCATGCTGTTATGGGTAAGAAACTGGTGAACATTCAGTGCAGTGTGAGTAGGCGCACTCATAAATCACCCATCATGAAATGTGCAAACGCATTGAAAGAATCTCCAAAAAAAATTCACTGAAGTCATATGCAGCCTCTCACAATAATGCTAACTAGTACACTAATGGTGAAGAGTTCCTAGAACAGTTACCCAGTGAGGAAAGCCTGTACAACAAGAGGCCTACCCTCCAAAAAATAATTCTGTTTTTTTCTGGAGTCCCCCGTCATGTGTGAGCCTCAAATCTCCTTCTCCTGAGGTCATGTCAAGAATCTATTTATTTACTTTTGAGTCAGAGTGTCGCTCTGTTACCCAGGCTGGAGTCCAGTGGCATGATCATAGCTCACTCAACTTCCTGGGGCCCAAGAGACCCTTCTTCTCCAGTCTCCCCAGTAGCTTGAGATTCAGGCACATGCCACCATGCCCAGCTAATTTATTTTATTTTATTTTTGTAGAGGTGATGCCTCACTATGTTGCCCAGGCTGGTCTTAAACTCAGGGCATCACGCAATCCTCCCGCCTTGGCCTCCCAAAGTGCTGGGATTACAGGCATGAACCACCAAGCCCAACCCAAGAACCACATCATACTGACTCTTTCCTTGCTCTTTGCTATCCAGTCTCTCCCTTCCTACAGGCATGGACACTTTCTCCAAAGCCTTCCTCTTACGGCCTTCACTGTATCTTCTTAGCCTTCATGTCTATCCTTTCATTGTTAAGTTGTCATTGATACCTCCCATCATTCTGTCCTCTTACTTCTTGTATTCTTTTTTTTTTTTTTTTTTTTTGAGTTGGAGTCTCACTCTGTCGCCCAGACTGGAGTGCAGTGGCCGCTCCCGGCCACCGCAGCCTCGACCTGCTGGGCTCCGGCGATCCTTCCGCCTCAGCCTTCCGAGTAGCCGGAA
>CAUYQG010294877.1:0-25130 GCA_963574415.1 Tarsius wallacei | reverse complement strand
ACGCCCGGCTAATTTTTTGATTTATTGTAGAGATGAGGTCTCACTTGCCCAGGCGGGTCTCGAACCCGCGGGCTCAGGCAATCCACTCACCTCAGCCTCCCAAAGGCGCGGGATTACAGGCTGAGCCACCGAGCCCGGCTTCAAGTGATCCTTTTGTGTCAGACTCCCGAGTAGCTACCACACCTGCCAGGACTGACTTCTAATGGATAGAATGTGGAGTAAGTGATACTGAGTAACTTTCAAGTTTAAATTATCAAAGCCATGCTACCTCTACCTGGTTCTGTAGATACTCACTCTTGGAGTCTTCGGCACCTTATAGGAAGTCTGGGCCCCCTGAGGTCCCTATTTGGAAAGATTTCATAAAGAGAAATATGCCCAAGGTGCCTCAGCTGTTCCAGCCCCCATCCAGCTGTTGGAGTGGGTCCTGGCCCAAGCACCAGACATGTGAATGAAGAAGCCTTAGAGATGACTTCTGCCCCAGCCATCAGCTGACTCAGTGTTCAACTGAGCTCAGTCAGCCCTCAGGCTCATGAGCAAAATAAATGTTATTGTTTTTAAGTCACTCTTTTAGGGTAGTTTGTTATACAGTGATGGGTAACTGGAACCATTAGACTTGGTAACGTTTGAATTTAATTAAGTTTGATGACTAAGTGTTATAGTAAGTCTTTTTTTGTTGTTTTGTTTTGTTTTTTGAGTTGGAGTCTCACTGTTGCCCAGACTGGAGTGCAGTGGCTGCTCCCGGCCACTGCAGCCTCGACCTGCTGGGCTCCGGCGATCCTTCCTCCTCAGCCTTCCAAGTAGCTGGAACTACAGGTGCACGCTACCACGCCCGGCTAATTTTTGATTTTTTGTAGAGATGAGGTCTCACCAAGTTGCCCAGGCGGGTCTCGAACCCACGGGCTCAGGCAATCCACTCACCTCAACCTCCCAAAGGCACCGGATTACAGGCTGAGCCACTGAGCCCGGCTATAGTAAGTCTTGACATCAGGTAGTATGAGTCCCCCAACTTTTTTTTTTTTTTCCAAGATTGTTTGGTTCACCTAGATTTTTTGCTTTTTCTCGTAAATTTAAAAAATCAACTCAATTTCCACAAAAAACGATTTGACTTATACTTGAAATTTTAATGACTCTATAGATCAAATTGAGTAGAGTTGACACCTTTTTTATTTTATGTTTTCTTTCTCTTGTCTTTCTTTTTCTTCCTGCCTTCTTTTTTTTTTTTCTTTTTCTTTTTCTTTTGTTAGAGTTTCATTGTCTTGAACTCCTGGCCTCAAGTGATCTTCCTGCCTTGGCCACACAAAGTGCTGGGATTATGGGCTACAACTCATCCAAGTTGACATCTTAATAATATTGAGTCTGAATCCATGAACATAGTAAATCTCTCCATGTATTTAGGTCTTCTTTAATTTCTGTCAGCAATGTTTTGTAGTTTAAAATGAAGAAATCGCCGGGCTCGGTGGCTCAGCCTGTAATCCCGCGCCTTGGGAGGCTGAGGTGAGTGGATTGCCTGAGCCTGCGGGTTCGAGACCCGCCTGGGAAGGCTAAACCTCATCTCTACAATAAATCAAAAAATCAGCCGGGCGTGGTAGCGCGCGTCTGTAGTTCCAGCTACTTGGAAGGCTGAGGTGGAAGGATCGCCGGAGCCCAGCAAGTCGAGGCTGCGGTGGCCGGAAGCGGCCACTGCACTCCAGTCTGGGCGACAGAGTGAGACGCCAACTCAAAAAAATAAATAAATAAAAAAATAAAATAAAATGAAGAAATCTTGCATATCTTTTCTTAAATGTGTTCCTAATTATATTGTTTTTTATGCTATTGTAAACAAAATTGTTTTTGAATTTTTATTTTCCAGTTATTTACTCCTAGTATGTAGAAATACACTTGAATTTAAATACCCTCATACCTGTAATCCCAGCATTTTGGGAGGCTTAGGTGGTAGATTGTTTGAGCCCAGGAGTTTGAGACCAGCCTGGGCAATATAGCAAAACCTCTACAAAAAAAAAAAAAAAATTCCTGGGCATGGTGGTGCATGTCTATAGTACCAGCTACTTGGGATGTTGAGGTGGAAGGATCACCTGAGCCCAGGAGGTCGATGCTGCCGTGAGCCATGGTCATTGTGATCCTGCCACTGCACTCCAACCTGGTTGACAGAGTGAGACTCTGACTCAAAAAAACAAAAAATAAATATTTACCATGTATTATATGATCTTTGTAAATTCACTTATTAATCCTAGTGGTTGTTTTGTAGAGTTCCTTAAGATTTTTTCCATAAACAGTCATATCAGTTGTGAGTAAAGATGGTGTCTTACGTCTGTTTTCTGTTGCTTATAATATAATATCTGAAATTTGGTAATTTATAAGGAAAAGTAATTTATTTCTTACAGTTTTGGAGGCTGAGAAGTCCAAGGTCAAGGGGCCACATCTGGTGAGAGCTTTCTTGCTGGTAGAAACTCTCTACAGAGTACCAAGCCAGCTCAGGGTATCATATGCTAATGTGCTAGCTCAGGTTTCTCTTTCTCTTCTTATAAGGTCACCAGTTTCCCTTCCATAAAGTTCTCCTCCCATGATAACTCATTAACCAGTTAACCCTCAATGATCCAATTACCACTCAATAGTACCATATTGGGGATTACATTTCAACATGAGTTTTGGAGGGAACAGATATTCAAACAATAGCAGATAGTTAATTTCTCCCTCCTTTCCCATCTGTATACCATTTGCTTTGGCTAAAACCATCAGTAAAATGTTTAGTAGAATGGTGAGAGTGGCCATCCCTGCCTTGTTTCCAAACTTAGGGAAAATTATTTAGTATTTCACCATTAAGTATGATGTTACCTTTGGATTTTTCATATACGTTCTTTAACAAATTGGGTTTTGATATAATGCTCATATTTAGGATAAATGTATTGAGATGGCAACTTATCCATGATAAAACTACCATCAAAGACAAGGATGGAGAAAGAGAACTGAAGCCAATAAAAATAAGAACTCATCATTTAAAGGAAATTACTGAAAAAAAGTAATCAGAAGTGCTAGAAGATGTGACTATCAGAGATAGTCTGGGAAGAATGAAAATAGGCAGAGCCAATGGAGAATAAAAATCTCAGGATGGAATTTTTGGACCCAGAAAGACTTTCTTTACCTAGTGACAAAATCTGAACTCTGGGTTTGGGATACCGTATTCCCCCAGCTGTGCAAACCTCAGCAAGTTTATTTTTTAAAATACTTTAAAAAAATAATATAATTGCCTTCCAAGAACTTGTACTACAGTTGTTACTTACTTCTTGGAAACTTGGCTTTTTTTGTTGTTTTTTTAAATAAAAAGGACATAATGATGCCCACTGTAAGGCAGTTGTTATCTGCCTTTTTTATTGGGTAGGTAACCAGTGCATATTTATTGGATGAGGGGACATAGTTGGTATTGGAACAGAGGTGTGACCTAGAGACAAACAACAAGGCAATCTTGCATAAGCACTGATACCAGGATGTGAATTTGGGTGGAAACTGGATTAATTAAATTTTACCAAGTTTGAGAAAGTGTATACTGTACACAGGGGTTCCAATCTGTATTAGTCAATGTTTTCCAAAGGGATAGAACTCTTTAGGATATATTGATAAATGGAAAGAGATTTATTGTCTCATGTGATAATGGAGGCCAAGAAGTCTCACAATCTGCTATATGCAAGCTGAAGACCCAGGAAAGCCTAAAGGCCTGAGAACCAGGGAGGTTAATGTGTAATTCCCAGCCTGAGGGCTGGAGAAGACCAATGTACCGGTTCAAGCAGTCAGGCAGAAGAAGGGCTTGAATCCTCCCTTCTTTCAGCTTTTGTTCTATTCAGACCCTCAACAGATTGAATGCTGCTCAACCCATCTCTCATTTTACAGGGTGTTAGCAGTCTGGGAAAATTCAGTGTGTTTTAAAACTGTACCAAAAAATACTTTATGTTACTTTTCTACAACACAATTATAAAAAGTCTTTTCACCTACATGGATGTCTGGAAGATATTCAGAAATCCCTTGAGATGTGGACATTTCTTTGATGTGCAGGACTGACTTGTATATTATAAGATGTCAAGCTGGGAGCAGTGGCTTGAGCCTGTAATCCCAGCGCTTCGGGAGGCTGAGGTGAGAGGATTGCCTGAGCCTGTGGGTTTGAGACCAGCCTAGGCAACATCGTGAGACCTCGTCTCTACAATAGATCAAAAAAATAAGCCAGGTGTGGTAGTGCACACCTATAGTTCCAGTTACTTGGAGGGCTGAGACGAAGGATCACCTGAGCCTAGCATGTTAACGCTGGGGTGCCCATGAGAGTGCCACTGCACTCTAGCCTGGGTGACGGAGAGAGACTCCAACTCAAAAAAAATAAATAAATAAAAAGATGTCAAGCATCTCTTTCCCCCATTTACCACTCAAATCTGTCCAGTGGTACCCTCCAATCACAGCAACAACTACATTTAGGATCCCACAAGTTTCCCAAGTGCCCCCTAGGGGACAGTACCACCTCTGACACCTGATTCTGGAATTAGTCCTAGCACTTCAAAAAACCCTGGCTCTGCTGCATTTTGTCCATGTGACTACTTGACTTTCATTTTCTTCACCTATAAAAGGGGAGTGACATACCCAGCTCACAAGATGTGCAAAGGTTTAATGACAATGTGCTTAGTCCAGTGTCAAGCACATCGTGCTCTGAAATAGCTAATATCTACTGAGGATTTGTTATTTGCCATGAATAGTAGTAACTACCTTTTGAGTTTAGTGTCATTAACTCTGATTTTTTTTTTTTTTTGAGTCAAAGTCTTACTCTATCACGAAGGCTGGAGTGCAGCGGCATGCCCACGGCCACTGCAGCCTTGACCTGCTGGGTTCAGGCGATCCTTCTGCCTCAGCCTTCCAAGTAGCTGGAACAACAGGCATGCACCACCAAGCTCAGCTACTTTTTTGATTTTTTGATTGCAGAGATGAGGTCTCGCCAAGTTGCCCAGACTGGTCTCGAACCCGTGGGCTCAGGCAATCCTTTCACCTCGGCCTCCCAAAGTGCTGGGGTTATAGGAGTGAGTCACCATGCCCGACAACTCTGATTTTTTAGTTGAGTTAAGCAAGGCCTAGTTTACTTGCTCAAGGTCACATAGGAAGTGATCTGGCAGGGAATTGCACATAGGCAATCTGACTCCAAAGCCTGTTTGGTTAATCTCCACACTACACTGACTCTATAATGAAGACTACCAGGCGAGGCTCTATCCATGTAACTTGCCAAAATATATCCCCTTCTGAAAACCCACTACCGTTTCAAAGGATCTCCACTGGCTAACTCTCCAAAGTGCTAAGATCTGAGGAGAAAGAAACAGAACAGACAAAGGGAAAGAGAAAGGGGCAAAGTGCACATAAACCATCCCACCAAATCTTGCTACATTTCCCTCTTAACTTCCTCCCTAGAGTGTGGGATTGGGAGTCTCATGGGGTGGGGGTGGGGGGTTGGTGGATGCCTGAACTGTTATCATAAAGAGAAGCTGAGGTTTGGAGTGGGTGAGCTGCTTTGCCCAAGTTTGTATGGCTGAATTGGATAGACCACTGGATTGGAGGAAAGGCTGAGTGGGGCTCAAAACAAAAATGAATTCCCTAACACTTAGAACAATTTGACGATTGAAATCAATGCTGAGAAAGCAACTGTTTTTTTAAAATTCATGTTATTATGCTGACTCTAGAGAGGTACAAAAATGAGTCAATAAGACTCTCTGTCCTAAGGAAACTATAGTGGAAGAATCAACAAAGGCTCTGTTAGGCTGGAAAAAGAAAAGCACAGGAAGTTGGGATCATTGTTTCTGAATAGTTGAGAAGTGTGAATATATTTAACATTGCTCTGGAGGTTAGAACTGGCATCCATAAGTGAGTGGAAGTATGGTAACGAAGCAGTTTGAGGGCTATTATAGCAGTTGTCTTGAACTTCAAGCCACTTTTTCTAGGCTCTACTCTTTGATGTTGGGCCTGGGACTCTAAAAACTGCATTTCTCTTGTCGGCTGGATCTCTGGCAAGTTCCCCTTTTAAAGGCAGCAGAGGGAGACTGGAAGACAGGAGGAAGGACAACGAACTTCCGTCGGCATGTTTGCTGTGATTAGTAGAATGGCCTATACCATCAGTGTGGCCATTGGTTCTTGTCTCCAACTTTTTCCCAGCACATGCAGAACCAGCGGCAAGTGTCCCTTCTGAGGTTGTCAGCCTCAGGCGGACCTGCCTCCTCAGAGGTCTGAATGCCAACTCCGCTGGGTCCTCCTCCAAACTTCTAGGCTCTGACAATCCCCCGCTCTTCCCTTTGTACCTCTGCTTTAGACGTGGAGACTGTTTCCTGAAATCACTATCTCTGTATACTTCAGTGTTCCTTTTTTGCTTTTTCAGTTCTCTAATACCTATTTAACCAGAACATTCTCTCCGTTGAAACCCCTAGTGTGGTTTCTAGTTTCTTAACTGGACCCTGACATAATTGCTGGCAGGAAAGCTTTTCTCACAACCAATTACAAAGTCTGCATCTCTAAAAGTATGGAATTATAGAATTTGCAGACCTGAAAGTATCCTTAGAAATCATTGATTGCAGCCAGGCGTGATGGCTCATGCCTGTAATTCCAGCACTTTGGGAGGCGGAGGCGAGAGGATTGCCTGAGCCCGTGGGTTCGAGACCAGTCTGGGTAACTTGGTGAGACCTTGTCTCTACAATAAATCAAAAAACTAGCCGGGCATGGTGGTACACACCTATGGCTCCAGCTTCTTGGAAGGCTGAGGAAGAAGGATTGCCTGAGCCCAGCAGGTCAAGGCTGTGATGGCCGTGAGTGTGCCCCTGCACTCCAGCCTGGGTGACAGAGTGAGACTCTGACTCAAAAAAAAAAAAAAAAAAAGAAAAGAAAAGAAAAGAAATCATTTATTGCATCCTATTATTCTACTGATGCTGCTCAGATAATTAATTGGCTTTCTGAAAAGTATGCGATTTAACACATATATACATATAGCGTTTACTTCTTTTTTTTTTTTTGAGTCAAATTCTCACTCAGTTGCCCAGGCTGGTGTGCAGTGGCATACTGACAGCCACCACAGCCTTGACCTGCGGGACTCTGGCGATCCTTCCACCTCAATCTTCCAAGTAGCCGGAACTATAGGCGTACCCACCACGCCTGGCTAATTTTTTGATTTATTGTAGAGATGAGGTCTTGCCATGTTGCCCAAGCTCGTCTCGGATCTGTGGGCTTAGGCAATCCTCTCACTTTGGTCTCCCAAAGTGCTGGGATTTACAGGTGTGAGCCACTGCTCCTGGCTCTTTTTTATTTTTAAGGGACAGGATCTAGCTATCTTGCCTAGTCTAGATTCAAATTCCTGTACTCAAGTGACCCTTCTGCTTCAGCCTCCCAAGTAGCTAGGACTATAGGTATGCGCCATTGCAGCTAGGGTATACTGCATTTAATATGTACTATGGACACTGTTCTCAACATGATTAAATATTAGCTCATTTAAACCTCAAAACAACACTCCTGGATAGGTGTACTATTATTCTCCCTTTTCTAAGGGGAAACTGAGATGCAGAGAGGTTAAGTAACCTGTCCAAGGTCACACAGATAGTAAATTGCAAAGCTGGGATTTGGATCAAAGATTTTTGGCTTACATTTCTGTTCTTAATCGTTTCCTCTAAATTGCTGTTAATTAGTAACAGTGCTCAGATTAGGGTCTGGGACAACTGACTTCCATTCTAGCATTCTCCCACCACCATGCTGACGGGACAGACCTCTATTATAGAACAGATTCCCATATTGGTGAGCCTTCCAACACAGATGCTAATTTCTGTTGCCTACCTCATACTACATTTATTTACCATCTATAGTTAAAGAACACTCTCAGGTCTTGCACAGTATCTGAACATAGTAGATACTCAACACATATTTAAAGAAAGACAGTATATAAGTATATAATTACTGTTAGTGGTACTAACAACAGCAGTACTTTTAGTTTTCTTTTTTTTCTGAGTTGGAGTCTCACTCTGTCGCCCAGGAGTACAGTGGCATGCTCACGGCCACCGCAGCCTCGACCTGCTGGGCTCAGGCGATCCTTCCACCTCAACCTTCCAAGTAGCTGGAACTACAGGCATGTGTCACTATACCCTGCTAATTTTTTGATTTATTGAGAGATGAGGTCTCGCCATGTTACCGACTGGTCTCAAACGCCTGGGTTCAGGCAATCCTCTTGCCTCAGCCTCGTAAAGTGCTGGGATTACAGGCTTGAGCCACTGTGCCCAGACAATACTTAATATTTATATAAAACTTTAAAAAATTGTTAAAGATTAAAATTTTTAAAAATTGTGGTAAAATACACATACCATAAAATTTAGCATCTCAATTTTTTTTTTTTTTTTGAGTCAGGGTCTCACTCTGTCCTCCAGGCTGGAGTATAGTGACACCATCAAGGCTCACTACAGCCTTAACCTGCTGACTCAGGCAATCCTTCTGCCTCAGCCTCCAGAGTAGTTGGGATTAGGCACATGCCACATGCCCAGCTAATTTTTTGATTTTTTTATAGAGATGAAGTCTTGCTATGTTGCCCAGGCTGGTCTCAAACTCCTGGGCTTAAGTAATCCTCCTGCATCAGCCTCCCAAATGGCTGGGATTACAGGTGTGAGCTACCATGCCCAGCCCATCTTAATCATTTTTAAGTGTACAGTTCAGTAGGGTTAAGTTTATTTATTTATTTATTTGAGTTGGAGTCTCACTCTGTCACTCAGGCTGGAGTACAGTGGCACACTTATGGCCACCCCAGCGTCGACCTGCTGGGTTCCAGTGATCCTTCCGCCTCAGCCATCCAAGTAGCCGGAACTATAGGCGTCCACTACCACACCCTGCTATTTTTTTGATTTATTGATTTATGGCATAATCATAGTTGACTATAGCCTCAAACTCCTGAATTCAAGAGATCCTCTTGCCTTGGCCTCCCAAGTAGCTGAGATTATAGCCAGAAGTCACCACAAACCCAGCCAAGTTTGAGTATACTAAATATCTCATAAAACATAGGAAACCATTTCATAACAAACTCATTTTACATTCTTAATCTTATTTGATTGTAATAGCAATCTTACAAGCAGGTGAAACAGAGCCTCTTAGAGAACCGGACCACTTGCATTTTTTTTAGGCTCTTAAGTATTCAGAAATGCTAAATCAAGATGATAAAAACTGCGATACAGTTAACATGTTACATTTAACGAGTGAATGCTTTTAAAAAAAACATAGTGCTGTATACTTGTCCTAGACAAAATGGATTTTACAAATCCCTTTAGAGTGTACCACAGGTAGTATGATCCAAAAATGACACGTTTTTAACTGAGTGACAAACATCTCCTTTTAATCTTATCAGGATTTCTCTGTGGCTGAATGCATATTTATTTTAAGATAATGTCAACGTCTAAATTTGAGGTTCTTGATTAATATGAGGTTCAGGTGAAATGACCATTTCTCCCTCTTTACCAACTCTTAAGATTGTGGAAGGCCATGGGGCAGGTGTCATTCCCATTCTTACAAACCAAGAGAATCTCAACAAGTTACTGTTTCTACCTGAAGGTGGTACACCACATTTGGTGGTGTAGTTGACTTGAATGCAGTTAAGTCTTGGCTGTATGCACCAAGCCCACTGAGTGGGGTTGTCCATTTTGGACAATCAGTGCAGAATATCTACATATTTTACAGCAATCTGTCTACTGCACAAACAGGATTTTGTTTTGTTTTGTTTTTTGTTTGTGTGTTTTGAGTTGGCGTCTCACTCCATCGCCCAGACTGGAGTGCAGTGGCACGCTCCTGGCCACTGCAGCCTTGACACGCTGGGTTCTGGTGATCTTTCCGCCTCAGCCTTCCGAGTAGCTGGAATTACAGGCACGTGCTACCAGGCCCGGCTGATTTTTTTAAATTTATTGTAGAGATGAGGTCTCGCCAAGTTGCCCTGGCAGGTCTCGAACCCCCAGGCCCAGGCAATCCACTCACCTCGGCCTCCCAAAGCGCTGGGATTACAGGCTGAGCCACCAAGCCTGGCCACAAGCAGAAAGTTAACATGGCTGTGGGAGTGTTTTGGAAGATCAAGGCAAGAGGAGCACTTGAGGACAGGCATTTGAGACCAGCCTGGGCAACATAGTGAGACCCTGTCTCTACAGAACATTTTTTAAAAATTAGCCAGGTGTAGTGGCATGCACCTGTAGTTCCAGCTACTTGGGATACTAAGGCGGGATAATTGCTTGAGCCCAGGAGTTCAAAGTCAAAGTGAGCTATGACCATGCCATTGCTCCCCAGCCTGGGTGGCAGAATAAGATTCTACTTCAACAACAACAACAACAACAACAACAAGTTGCCGTAGAGAGAAGAGGCCTCAGGGTCCTACTAAGCATGCCAGTCAAAATGGCTGCCAACTTAGGAGGCTGAGGCAGGAGAATTGTTTGAGGCCAAGAGTTCAAGACAACCTGGGCAACATAGTGTGACCTCATCTCTAACCACCCCCCCAAAAAAAAATCAGCCAAGCATGGTGGTGCTGCACACCTGTACTCCCAGCTACTGGAAGAATACTAAACCCTGTCTAAAAAAAAAAAGGCTACCTTGAAGGTAGTAAGATCTCAGGCTCTGGGAACATTTAAAAAGATGTTTGACTAATGTGACTTAGGTTCGCTGCAGAGGCGATTCGAGAATGTGGAGGAGGGCAGTGCAAGCGGGGAGGAGAGTTGCGATCCCTGCTCTGGGTCAGGGGGACAGCAGTCTGGACTGTACATTCATTTCCCCACTTTTTCATTTGCAGCAACCTGCCGCTGGTTGTTGGGCAGCTTAATTTGAACAATTGGGCTCTGGTTTCCCGAGGTAAACAGTCCGGGCGCCTCAGCCATCCATCAGTATTCTCTTCAGTCCCCTGGCAGCTGCTCACTCCGGGCCGGCTCAACCTGCACTGACCTCATCTTCTCACACAGAGCAGAGGAGGATTTGGAAAAAATTAGTTATATTAGTGACTCCCTGAAACCCTCCGTTTACTTGTGATATGACAAATATTTCAGCCATTAGGAATTCTCCGTCTCTTATCATCTTAAATGCACTCACTTACATTCCAAATCACTACTTAATTTAAAAGCCTATTTGTTGAGATTGTGACAGGCCCAGGGAAAAGGAGAGACAGACACTCACTCAGCTCTGGCTAGAATAGAATCAGACTTGGAACTTTGATTGCATCTTTCTCCCTGAAACTTATGCTCAGTCAGGTGCCATCTAAACACTTAGGAAGCAAGAGACTTAAAGGGCACCCACAGTGTAGAGATTTATAAACTATGCTTTGAAGTGGTCAGGTGGCACGGTGACCTTGGGCAAATGACTTTATTGCTGGGTGTTGTTATGCTCCCCCACCCCCAGACACAGTGCCTCATTTGGTGAACATTTATTGAACCCCTAATAGGTGCTAGGCAGTGTGATTGATTCTGAGAGTACAAAGATGAATGAACTATGTTTCTGTGCTCAGAGTTGTACTTGGTTTCTTATTAATAATAATCATTGGGTTGAGTGCAGTGGCTCATGCCTGTAATCCCAGCACTTGGAGAGGCTGAGGCAGGAGGATTGCTTGAGCCCAAGAGTTGGAGACTAGCCTAGGCAACGTGCCTGTAGTCCCAGTTATTCAGGAGGCTGAGGCGGAAGGATCATCTGAGTCCAGGAGGTTGAGGCTGCAATGAGTGAGATTCCAACTAAAAAAAAAATTATTTATACTTTCACTTTTTCTTTATTTAGGACTCTTTTGTTCCCTTTGAGGTTTTGGCTAACTCTCCCCCTCCAAGTTTCAGCATTTTTCAGTTGCATTAAAGGGAAGTAAGCCAAAAGAAACATCTTACTTGGTCTGTTCTTTAAAAATAATTTATTTTAACAAATTGTAATTGCATATAATTACAGGGTACACAGTGATGTTATGATATATGTATACAGGGTGGAATGATTGAATCAAGCAATTAACATGTCTATTGCTTTAAATACTTACGTATTTCTCCTATTTAGCCAAAACTTTGTAGCTCCTTGACCAACATCTCCACATTCCCCTGACCCCAAGCTCTGGTAAACACCATTCTACTCTCTGCCCTGAATCTGATTGTTTTCGATTCCACATATAAGTACAAATAGGCAGTTTTTGTTTTTCTGGGCCTGGCTGATTTTACTTAGCATATTGTCCTCTGAGTTCATTTATGTTGTCTCAAATGACAGAATTTTCTTCTTCCTCTTCTTCTTTTTTTTTTTTTGAGTTGGAGTCTCACTCTGTCGCCCAGACTGGAGTGCAGTGGCACGCTCCTGGCCACTGCAGCCTCGACCTACTGGGCTCCGGCAATCCTTCCGCCTCAGCCTTCCAAGTAGTCAGAACTACAGGCATGTGTCACCATGCCCGGCTAATTTTTTATTTATTTATTTATTGTAGACATGAGGGCTTGCCAAGTTACCCAGGCTGGTAACCTGTGGGCTCAGGCAATCCACTCGCCTTGGCCTCCCAAAGTGCTGGGCTTACAGGCTGAGCCACCAAGCCCGGCCAAATTTTCTTCTTTTGAAAGGCTGAATAGTATTCCATTTTATATATATACCACATTGTCTTTGTCCATTCATCCATGGATGGACACTTAGGTTGATTCCATACCTTAATGGTGCTGCAATGGACATGAAAGTGCAGATAGCTCTTTGAGACACTAATTTCAAGTCCATAGGCTATATACCCAGATGTGAGATTCCTGGATCATATGGTAATTTTCTTTTTAGTTTTTGAGGGAAACTTCATACAATTTTTTATAATGGCTGTACTAGTTTACATTCTCACCCACAGTGAACAAGCGTTCCCAATTTAAAAATGAGCAAAGGAGCCAAGAGTTCGAGACCAGCCTGGGCAACAAAGCAAGACCACATCTCTACAAAAAATAAAGAAATAAAAATTATCTGGGCATTGTGGTGTGTGCCTGTAGTCCCAACTACTCGAGAGGCTGAAGTGAGAGGATAGCTTGAGCCCAGGAGTTCAAGGTTGCAGTGAGCTATGATTGCACCATTACACTCTAGCACAGGTAACAGAACAAGACCTTGTCTCTAAAACAAAACAAAACAAAACAAAACAAAAACCTGGGCACAGTGGCTCAAGCCTGTAATTTTTCATCTCTCAAAAAATTAGCCAGGCGTGATAGTGCATGCTTGTAGTTCCAGCTACTTGAGAGGCTGAGGCGGAAGAATCGTCAGAGCCCAGCAGGTCGACACTGGGGTGGCTGTGAAGGTGCCACTGTACTCCAGAGTGGGCGATGGAGTGAGACTCCAACTAAAACAACAACAACAACAATAATAATAATAATCAAAGGTAAGGGAAATGAATAGCCATTTCTCAAAAGAAGACGTCTAAATGACCAGCAGATATATGAAAAAATATTCAACGTCATGAATCATTAGAGAATGCAAATGAAAAACACAATGAGTTATCACCTCACACCTGTCAGAATGGCAGTATCAGGAAGATGAAAGATAGCAAGTGTTGGCAAGGATGTGGAGAAAGGGGTTGGGGCTTTGGAGGTTAAAGGTAGAGAGAGCAAACTTCTTGGGATACAGTGTGGAGATGACAGGAGATATTAACTTGAGTGAGTCCCAGGGTCATTGTCTGTGCTCTCTTTCCTGCCATGGATGGTTGATTCAGAAGTAGATTCTTGACTCAAACATGGCAATCTTGGAGCCAAGAGACTAGGACGTCAGACTTAAGAGCAGTCATGTTAATGATAACTCAGCTAGGCGTGGTGGCTCAAACTGTAATCCCAGTGCTTTGGGAGGCTGAGACAAGAGGACTGCCTGAGGTCAGGGGTTTGAGACCAACCTGGGCAACTTGGCGAGACCTCGTCTCTACAATAAATAATAAAAATAAAAATTAGCCAGGCGTAGTAGCATGCGCCTGTAGTTCCAGCAACTTGGAAAGCTGAAGCAGAAGGATTGCTTGAGCCCAGCAGGTTGAGGCTGCTGTGGCCATAAGCGTGCTACTGCACACCAGCCTGGGTAACAGAGTAAGATTCCAACTCAAAAAAATAAAATGATAACTCAGACAGACTTTGCATAACTCCTGATGACTGAGAGTCCCCAAGGCAGTAGCCTATTGCTATGTAACAAACTACCCCAGCAGCCATAAAAAAGAATGAAATTATATCCTTTGCAGTAACATGGATAGAGCTGGAGGTCATTATCCTAAGTAAACTGACTCAAAAATAGAAAACCAAACACCACATATTCTCACTCATATGTGGGAGCTGAAGAGTCACAGAGATGGAAATAATAGACACTGGGGATACCAATAAGGGGGGAAGAGGGAGAATGGTTAGGGTTCAGAAATTACCTATCGGGCACAATGTTCACTATCTGGGCAATGGGCTCTCTGCGACTCAATCCCCACCACTACACTACACGATATGTCCATGTGACGAATACATGTGTACTCCCTGAATCTAACATTTTTTAAAAACTACTCCAAAACGTAGTGACTTAAAACAACAATTTATTATTTCTCATGATTTTGCAGACTGGTTGGGCAGTTCTGCATCTTTTCTCATGTGGGATCACTCATGCAGCTACATTCAGGTGGCATGTTGCCTGTGAACTGAGCTTAGCTGGGAGCTTGGCGTGGTTTTCTTTCCATATGGTATTGCATCCTTCTGGAGTCTAGACCTGGTTTCCTTACACAGCAAAGTCAGTATTCCAGGAAGGAGAAGGCAGGAACTTTCTAGATGCTGAGCCCATCCTTCCCCAGCATCCTACCATTCAAAACATGGTGCAAGACCAGTCTAGCTTCAAGAGTCCACTTGATGCAAAGAGCTGCAGATAATTGTGGCCAGAGGATGAAATCTGTCTGATTAAAAACAGACACAGTTTATTTGTGGCCTTTCCTATTAAGAGGTGGAGTCTGAACCCTTGAATCTGGGGTGTACTGGTGATGTTCTTTGACCAATAGAACATGGTGGAAGTGATGTTGTAGGGCAGCCAGGATAGGCCTTGCAGCTCTGCTCTTGTCCTCTGTGTGATGAAAAAATTCCAGTTTAGACTCCTGGAGGATAAGGGACCATGTGGAGAGAAAGGCCCAGTCTTCACAGTTTTCCCAGTTGAGCCCTGTACCCAGTCTATCCACCAGCTGAGTGTTGTTGTATGAACGAGGCCAGAAAAAGCCAACAGAAGAACTTCTAGCCAATCTACCCCCAAATTGTGAGAAATAGTGTATTTATTGCTTTTTTTTTTTTTAAAGTTTTGCTATAACTTGTTATGCTGCAATAGATAACTAAAATAGCTTCCAAACTGCTGTGAGGGCCCTCCCCAAAGTGGGATCGTTAGCACTTCCTTTGATTCTGTGACTATACTTCTGACAAGGTTTTTGTTTGGAGTTATACTCATAACAAGTTATTTGTTTTCCCTCTCAAGTCAGCCAGAATCTATTTCTGTGTTCATAGTTAATGCTTAGTATAAGAGAGCTCCAAGCAAAAGGAAGAAACTCAGGGGGTTCTGGACCCTTGGTCTGTTACCCTCCCCAGGTGGAGGGTCTCTTTTTGAAAAAGAAAAAGAAAACAGAAGTTAGGATTTATTGTATGATCTCTATTTGTCAAGCTCTTTATTTAACATTTTAAAATTTATCTTTTACATCTCTTTTCTTTTTAAATTTTTTTTACATCTCTTTTCTTACATTGAAAATCTTGGTTTCTAACATGAGTATTACCATGTATTAGCATTATTCTATAAGACAAAAAATAGTTTTAAAATAATAAAACAAATATAATGACTAACAATTAGACTACCAAATAAAGTTTAAAATTTCTCTACAGCTTTCTTTGTCTTTAGAATATATTCCTCGATTACTGTAGTCTAAAGTGACTTGAAATAACTATTTCCTGGGTTTACTCATCAAGTTCATTTCAGTTTTTTTTAATTTTTAATTTTGAGGGATTTTTTTTTTAATTAATATAATTTTGAACAGATAAGACATGTTTCCCAAGCCAAATTTATGTAAGGTATAATTAAAGAAATCTTGCTTCAAACTTTGTTTCTGTCGGTCCTCCTCCACTTTTTCTTTTTTTGAAAGTAGAAAGAAGTTTATTATTCACCTTTCACAGATTGGAAAGGGGGGAAACACTCAGAGGCAAGTGTAGCCTCAAAGGGGCACGAAATGGAGATATTTAAGGGCTTTTGGAGAGGAGAATGAGAGAGTGAGAGAGTGGCATATCTCAGGGGGACCTCCAAAAATGTTAGGGTCATCTCGCTGGGGCCTCCAAAAATGTTAGGGTTACACTCTCCCAGCAGGGCCTCCAGAATGTTAGGTAAGGCCCGCTGGGGGTGTGGGTGTCTGGGGTGCAATCCATTGCCACATGAAAGATGCAAGGAATGGCACAAAAGTTAGATTAGAAAATATAGTTTATTTAAAGTAAATTAGTGAGAGGGAGAGAAGAAGATTCACCTCCCCAAGGTGGGGAGGGGGCCAAAGCCAGGAAGCATGGTGACAGCCATAGCTCAAAGAGCACATGGCCACATAAGAGTCTAGCAAGGCAATGGCCCTCCTCAACTTTTATTAGTTTTTATTTTTCCAGCATTTCTTTGTGCAAACATAAGCAAATACATACACACACATATATATATGTATATATATGTTCACATGTATTTTCTCTTTTTTACACAAAAGGTGACATTCTCTCTATATATGCATATATTCCACTACCTACTTTTTTCACTTAATATATTCTGGAGATCACTCTACAGCAGCACAGACAGGTCTAATTCATTACTTCTTATAGTTTCACTTATAGTATTTGTGTATAGTATTCCATTGCATGCATGTAACCATACTTTATTCAGCTAGTCATTGATAGACATTAGACTTCTTTCTTATCATTTGCAATTATAAATAATGCTGTAGAGATTTACTGTGTATACAGATCATTTTGAATTTTTGCTAGTATATCTTGGGATAGATTCCTAGCAGTGAGATTTCTGGGTCAAAGAGTAAATGCATGTATAATTTTTCTAGATATTTATAAATTCCATTCTAATAGGATGATGCTGTTTGGCGTTCTCAACAACAATGAATGAGTACCTATTTCCCCATCACTTTACAAATAGAATATAAACTGGGCTCAGTGGCTCAGCCTGTAATCCCGTGCTTTGGGAGACTGAGGTGAGTGGATTGCCTGAGCCCGCGGGTTCGAGACCCGCCTGGGCAACTTGGCGAGCCCTCATCTCTACAAATAAATCAAAAAATTAGCCGGGCGTGGTAGCGCGTGCCTGTAGTTCCAGCTACTTGGAAGCCTGAGGCGGAAGGATCGCCGGAGCCCAGCAGGCCGAGGTTGCAGTGGCCGGGAGTGTGCCACTGCCCTCTAGCCTGGGCGATGGAGTGAGACTCCAACTCAAAAAAAAAAAAAAATAGAATACAGTCTCAAACTCTGAGATTTTTGCCAGTGATAGATGAAAATTAGCATCTCTGTATAGTTTTATTTTGCATTGCTTTTTAAAAAATTTTTTAATTTTAAAGATTTTTAATTTTAAAGCTTGCATCTGTCAACATTGGATATTTTTAGTGGGCTGCAGAAAGCTTTTGGGGAGATGGGGAAAGTGGGGCCACATCTTTGAGCATGTTAAGAAAGCATGATGGGGTTTTTGATTGAAATGAGAACGCTCTACTGTGCTGAAAACAACTTCAGAAAATCAGCCCTGCACCTATATGTCTAAAGGTAATCAAAATAATTGGCCCCAATTAAAAACCAGCCAGTGGAGGTTTTTCCTTCTCTCAGGAAATGGAGAAGTGGGGTGCAATTCAGGATTAGGTATACAAATATTCATTGTGCAGGTACCCTTGTTGATAAGGCGAGCACCCCCTTCCCTGGCAGTTTCCCACTACCACCAATCCCACTGCCTCCTCCCCTGGCAGTTTCCCACTACCACCAATCCCTTTCTTATAGTATTATAATTGTTCAGGGTCCACTTATGAGTGAGAACATATGGTACTCTATTCTTTGTTTCTGTGATAGATCACTGAGTACGGTAGACTCTAGACCCATCCAAGTTTTGCACTGCTCTTATTATGAGTGAGGTAGTGTATCTTCTCATATGTTGGATGCCATTCTAATTTTTGCTGCTTGTAAACTGCCTGTTCAAATCTTTGGACCTTTAAATGTATTGACACATAACACATTTAATCTCAAAACAACCTAATGAGTGTTGGCATCATTATTTCCCTGTATAAAGATGAGGAAACAGCAGATTAGAAAGGTTAAGTCATTTACCCAAGGTTACACAACTAATATGTGGCTTAAGTCAAGCTGCCCAACTGTTAGGCCCTGTGGATTCTCTATAGATCTATTTCCGGTAGTAAAACTTGGAGCTCCTGCATTTTGCTTTTAATAAAAGTGTCAGCATGTTGATGCGCATCTCTAAGATGGGACTGCTTCAGGAGGTCTGTCTTGGTTGAGTCTGGGGGAGTGGATAGCCTGTAATGAGGAGAATGGTACCTGATGTGTCTGTCACCTAGGAGGACCCAGCAGACTGGGACATTTTGAATCTCAGTGCTAGTGGCCAACGGTGAGAGACCTGCAACCTATTTAATTCTGTTAGAGAATCAGTGAGGTGCTTGATGAAGCCATTAACTGGGGTTCGTGTCTCCATTCTACTTATAAGACTCCAGGAGGGCAAATGCTGATGGAAATTTATTGATTTCTTTTTCTGCCTTTACCGAATGGGTCAAAAACATGGTATAACGCTGCTGGTTCCAATTAAAATCACCTGTTAGCTTACAAAGGTTGACCCTCTCCACCCTCCCTTTTCTCCCCCATTTAAAAAGGGTTTAAAAGATTTTCATTTAATTGATTTGCTGTAAAATGCCCTTTACAATTACCCAGATAAACTAGGCGTCACCTGTGGAGTAAGAGCCAATTTGAGCTGTTTATCAAGACTTCGCCTCTGGCCACTTCTCACCCTGGGATCTTGAGTCTCTGTATTGATAGCTTGCATCTGTCAACATTGGATATTTTTAGTGGGCTGCAGAAAGCTTTTAGGGAGATGGGGAAGGTGGGGCCGCATCTTTGAGCAGGTTAAGAAAGCATGATGGGGTTTTTTGTTTGAAATGAGAACGCTCTATTGTGCTGAAAACAACTTCAGAAAATCAGCCCTGCACCTATATGTCTAAAGGTAATCAGAATCGGCCCCAATTAAAAACCAGCCAGTGGAGGTTTTTCCTTCTCTCAGGAAATGGAGAAGTGGGTCCTAGATAAAACCGATTAACCAGATTTACCCAGTTTCTCTTGGTTTTGTATCAAGTTATGTTTAATGTTAGGAAGGAGAAGTGGGGGGGCCTCTGTCAGAGTCGTCTATGAATTGACATTTGTATCCTTTGAGCTTATGTTACAGGAGGTAACAGAGAGTGAGAAACAAAGAAGGATACAGAGACATTTATTCTAGGTCGTGTACATTTCTGAGTCCATACACTCAAATTCACTTGATCATGAAAAGTAATAGTCCTGACTAGAGAATTATGGACAAAATTAGTACCAACAAAAAAAGACTGGTAAATATGGGAGGGGAGAAACAAATTCTGGAAAGTATAGACCAGCAATTTTGAAACTAATCATGGCAAAACTCTAGACTAAATTAAAAAGAAATGTTTTGTGAGCCTTTGAAAGAAGATCATAATTCACTAAAAATGAGGTATAATTTCCATTTTGACTGTGATCAGTCTGGTTCATCAGGGAAGTGTTATAGACACAAAATGGTTGAAGTGAATAGATGACTGGACACTTATGAATGTTCTTGACACATAGATGTACAATAAATATCAGTTGCTCTATTTCGAGTTTTCATAATAGTCTCCATTATAGTCAAACTGCTTCACAAACTTGTCTACTTTTGCCATCTCTACTTCCTCATCTCCTTTACTCTTGACTCTCATGTGAACCCCCATCTATCCACAAACACTGCTGTCACCCTATTACCAATGACCACCAGATCACTAAACTCAGTGGATACTCTCAGTTTTCATTTTGTTTGAGTTTCTACAGAATATTTATGTTGTTAACTTTTCCCTCCCTTCTCCACAAGATGTTTCTCTTTCCTTGGATTCTCTGTTATCACCTACTCCTGGATTTTCTCTCTAATATCTGGCTATCTCCCAAATTCATTTACATTACAATTTTTCTCTGCTGTTCCTTAACAATGCTCCTTTGGGTTCTTTCCTAGTTTACATTCCCCACATTTCTTGGAAGTAACTTTAGCACAATTTCTATCAAAATCTCATCAAGAAGAACAACTGGATACCTTATGCAAAATAATGAAAGTAAAACCCTACCTCCCATCATATACTCAAAATTCATCAAAGACCTAAATGTAAAAGCTAAACCTGTAAAACTCTCCGAAGAAAACAGGGGTAAATCTTTGTAAACTTTGATTAGTCAATGATTTCTTAACTATGAAGGATCACCTGAGCCCAGCAGGTCGGGTCAAGGCTGCAGTGGCTGTGAGCATGCCACTGCACTCCAGCCTGGACAACAGAGTGAGTCTCCTACTCAAAAAAAAAAAGAAGAAGAAGAAAAAGAAAAGAAAAAGAAAGACAGTACATTGGCGGTTTCCTAGTGCCGGGGGAGGAAGGGAAGAAATATTGAATGGCAGCTAATGGATATGGGATTTTGTTTTGGGTGACAAAAATGTAAAATGGATTGTGCTAATGGATACACAACTCTGTGAATATACTAAAAGTTATTGATTTGTACACTTTAAAGAAGTATTGTATGTGAATTGCTTTGCATCTCAATAAAACTATTAAGTTTATCCTCTCATAGTTCTCATCTTATTGAAAAGCAAATGGATTCATCCTTCTAAATATCTTCCCAGTCACTGCCTGCCACCATCTCCTATTTGGATTACCACAATGTCTCAGTTTTTCTTTATCTTTCACAGACTTGACACCTTTGAAGAACTTTGGTCAGTTATTTTGTAGAATATCCCTCTATTTGGGTATGTCTGCATTTCCTCATGGTTAATTTCAGGTTTTGCATTTTTGGTGAGGACATCACATAAGTGATGCTATGTCCTTCTCAATGCCTCTTTTTTTTTTTTTTGAGTTGGAGTCTCACTCTGTCACCCAGACTGGAGTGCAGTGGCTGGGAGCGGCCACTGCAGCCTCAACCTGCTGGGCTCTGGCGATCCTTCCGCCTCAGCCTTCCAAGTAGCTGGAACTACAGGCACGCACTACCATGCCTGGCTAATTTTTGATTTATTGTAGAGATGAGGTCTCGCCAAGTTGCCCAGGCGGGCCTTGAACCCGCGGGCTCAGGCAATCCACTCACCTCAGCCTCCCAAAGTGCTGGGATTACAGGTTGAGCCACTGAGCCCAGCTCTCAGTGCATCTTATCAGCAGGCACATGATGGCTCTGTTTCATTATTGATGTCAACTTTGATCAATTGATTAAGGCTATATCTGCCAGGTTTCTTCATTGTGAAATCATAACATTTCTCACGGTAATTAATACATATCTTGTGGAGAGATACTTTGAGGCTTAATAAATATGTTTCTGGTCATATTTTTATCCATGAATTTTAGCATCCATTGCTATTTTCTTGAAACAATTTTTACTGTAATGTTTGCAATTGGTGACTATTTCTATCATTCTTTCTACATTTACTAATTGGAATGCTACAGTAAGAAAGAACTTTCTCTTCTTCCCCGTTTACTTATTTATTCAATTTTTATCTATACAAGCATGCACTCATGAATATTCATTTTTATCTGGGAATTATAATTTATTTTTAATTAATTTATTTATTTTGAGTCAGAGTCTCACTCTGTTGCCCATACTGGAGTGCAGTGGTACACTCATGGCCACCGCAGCCTTGACCTGCTGGGCTCAGGCAATCCTGCCTCAGCCTTCTGAGTAGCTGGAACTACAGGTGTGCGCTACCATGCCTGCCTAATTTTTTTGATTCATTGTAGAGACGAGGTCTTACCAAGTTACCCAGGCTGGTCTCGAACCCCTGAGTTCAGGCAATCCTCTCGCCTTGGCCTCCCAAAGTGCTGGGATTACAGGCTTGAGCTACTACATCTGACTTCTATAATCAATTTTTTAAAATTTTGTTCAAGTTGTCCCAGATCTAGGAGCCCCACCAAGTTGGCTCGTGACATTTCAATATGTCTCCATCATTTTTTGAACACTGTCTTATTTACTAGTGCCACAAGATGCCTCAGTTTCTCTGAAATTGCCCAGCAATTTCTTTAAGTAGTCCCGGTTCCTTTTTATCAGAGAATAATATTTAGAAAGATCTGGGCACTAGATGCTAATTGCTACTGGGATGTCATTGTTTCCTACTCAGTGGGCAGGGCTAGGAAATAGATGTGTATGTACCCTTACCCACATCTCTACTTATTTCTATCTAGTTATCTATTAAAAATCATAGTTTAGCCAGGTGCGGTGGCTCACGTCTGTAATCCTAGCACTTTGGCTGGTGGAGGCGAGAGGACTGCTTGAGCCCATGAGTTCGAGACCAGCCTGGGCAACTTAGCAAGACCTCATCTCTACAATAAATAAAAAAAATAGCTGGGAATGGTGGCATGCACCTGTAGTTCCAGCTACTTGGAAGACTGAGGCAAAAGGGATCCTCTGAGTCCAGCAGAGGGAGGCTGCCGGGGGTGTTTGTGTGCCATCACACACTCCAGCTTGGGTAACAGGGTGAGAATCCTACTCAAAAAAAAAAAAAAAAAAGAGAGAGAGAGAGAGAGAGAAAGAAAGAAAAAGAAAAAAATCATGATTTTATAGTGATAATGCTACTTCTATTCTCTCAGATTCATTGAATCTTTTCCCTTTCTTGTTTGTAATCCCTTTTTCTGACAGTAAAACGTGTGTGTACCATTCACAGTATATTTACTTATTTGCTCATCTCTATATTACATATAAAGCAGTTTTAGAATTTCTAACCTATAGTCTTGTGAAAACCCACTTACTCAATAGAGTACAATATTGTGTACTCTTTACCTTTAGAATACATAGTTGAATAAGTCCAAAGTTACTTAATTTTTCCCACCTTTTTATTGTGGTTATATCATTAATTTGTAATAAATTTAATTCATGTTTTTAAAAGTGCATATTACTTGCAAAAATATATTGAACACCATGAACATGGAACTGTTTTTTTCTTTGTCCCAGACACCCGGAAGGCTTGGAGAAACATCCCCAGGCTAAGTACTCCCGAACCTGTAGGGAGGTTAGAATCCTCATCTTTTCCTACCCTACCCCTTTCACCTGATGTCCTTAGCTCTTTCAGATTCGCCTGTTTCTTCAGGGCTCTAGGAAGACCTTCTCACAAGTGCCTCGAAAGTCCTGAGCTTCAATCTAGCCTACCTCCACTGAACTTCCCTCTGCTTTGACCCCAGACCAAGTAAAACCTTTCGCTGCCTTTAATACCACCTTTCTCCCTGGGGAGTTTTCTATGCCAATTCTCAGTCTCATCTGGATCAAAACATCTTACTGTAATCCCCTTTCCTTTTCTCTCGCACTGAAGGTGACCACCAGGTGGCGCGTCAGAGTCTACTGCGGACCCATTTTGAAAGTCAGCAGCTTGGGTTAGGTTGACTTGAGGAAGCAACGCATTCCTGAGAAGGGAAGAGATTTTTCAATCGCCTTTTTAATTTTGTTAAGACATGTCTTGCCATTTAGCTCTTCAGTTCAGCTCTAAGCAAAATGAAAAAAGGAAGCACATTTTAGCTCCTATCCCCTTCTTTGTCTAGAAATCTTGAGCTCCTTCTCTTTTCCTTCTTTTTCCTTTCAAGAAAAAACAAGTTTACAAATTTGTAGACAACCGTAGTGGCTGAGCTCTTTGGTCTATCAGCCTCCGCAAAAGAAGCTTAGACAGGACATCTAAAGGCTGGAATTCAGGTAGAAGCTCCACCACTAACTCTCAGTGCTTCCTTGAGGAGTCATTTAGCTTTTTTAGGCTTTGATTTTCTTACGTATAAAACAAAAGGATTGAACTCCAATATAAATTCCTCAGATGTCAGGTGGATACCAGAAATCTATAAAGAGGTTGAAGAGTGGTTTAAGACAACAGGACATTGTATTGATTAAAATAGAATTAGAAAGTACATACTCTGCTAAATGCATTCAAATCTAAACCTTAACAAAAACATTGAGTAGACCAAACAAAATACCTCTGGGTGTTGAATGTGTCCATTAAACTACTAGTTTGCAGTTCTTGGGCAAGAGAATCTTTATTACTAAGATTCCTCTAGGTCTGAGACTCAGTGTGAATATTCTGTTATTCACTCAATTAACCATGACCACTGTTCTCCATCAACTTTGCTTATCTAAATCCTAATTCAATTCAATCCTAACCGAAAGGGTTCTTACAAACCTACTCAAGTGCCACCTACTCCAGGAAGTTTCCCTTGATTTAAGTTCCTCTAAATTAAAAAAAAATTTTTTTTCTTTCTCCTTTGAATTTTTGTAGCATTCTAATGTATCCTCTTTGAGCCCTTATTGCCTTTTTTTTTTTCTTTTTGTATAGAAAGGGTCTCACTATATTGCCCAAGTTGTTCTTGAGCTCCTGGCCTCAAGTGATACTCTTGCCTCGGCTTCCCAAAGTGCTGGGATTGCAGTTGTGAGCCACCGTGCTCAGCCCTTATTGCTTTTCCTACAGTGCTGGGTGGTCAATCAATCTCTCTTTCTCTCTCTCTCTTTAGAGACATGGTCTTGCTCTGTCGCCCATGCTGGAGTGCAGTGGCTTGATTGTTGCTAACTGTAACCTCGAACTTCTGGGCACCAGTGATCTTCCTACTCCAGATTCTAAAGTAGCTAGGACTACAGGCATGTGCCACCATACTTGAATAATTTTTAAAAAGTTTTGTAAGCCGGGCTCGGTGGCTCAGCCTGTAATCCCACGCTTTGGGAGGCTGAGGTGAGTGGATTGCCTGAGCCCGCGGGTTCGACACCCGCCTGGGAAGGCAAGACCTCATTTCTACAATAAATTTTAAAAAAATACCCGGGCGTGGTAGCGCGCGCCTGTAGTTCCAGCTACTTGGAAGGCTGAGGCAGAAGGATCACCGGAGCCCAGCAGGTCAAGGCTGCGGTGGCCAGGAGCAGCCACTGCACTCCAGT